>SZWC01040378.1:0-11998 GCA_023375785.1 Penium margaritaceum
TCTATTATGGGAGCCGCCGGTCAAGGCGGTGATTACGTCATCATGCTGGTGTCAAATGCATGTTTTGACACTCCCATTGTCGTCTACGTGAAAAATCGTGTGAAATCGGCCCAAGAACCGGGCCATTCAGCACAGGAAAAGAAAGATACAGTCATGTAAAGATGGGAGGCACACACCCAAAAAACAGGAGACGGACCGGTTCGACCTCGAGCACGGCGGAGCGACTTTCACGCCCACTGGAGCCAAAGCATCCCTAGATGGACGCGTAGCCAATGAGGCAAGGTTCCTTGGGGACCATGGGCGCTTCGGGATGGCGGCTAGAGCTGCATTCGCAAGCAAGGGCGCTTCGGGCAGCCATGACCTCCGCTAGCTGTGCTCACAGCGACAGTCACGCGTGGAGCACTCAAACAGCCATAACTTAGCCATTTCTTCATGGATTGAAGCGTGTTTTGGTATGTTGGAAAGCTTGCAACGCTTACTACATGATGCATGTGTTATTTGCATGAATGCACCCCATTAGAGGTCTTTGAAGCACCCAAGAGCTTTCGGCTGACTCATATGGGCTGGTACATGAGGAAGCCTAGGGGTTGTTCTAGGCATGCCAATCTTACCCACAGACTCTGTACATTGCCTCGTACTAATCTATCAAGTCTAAAGGATTCATACCTTGCCCAGATCTCTTTGTGTTCCAAGCATCACTTTGCACACTTCCATTTGAACCTAGAAGTCTTCCACAACGCACCTTGATGCAAATGCCGCCGGGAGAGTCGCACGGCGAGAACCTCGGTCACTAGCAGTTGTCTTGCTACTAGGAGAGGGTCGTGCGACATCTCAAGGGTTGGCCCACACACCAAGGGGTCGAGGGTGGAGGTTTATCCCAAGAGCTTGGCGTGTGATTGTCACGCCGGGTGCCCCTCGCTTCACATTTGGTATCAGAGCCATGTGGACGTTCGCTCGGTCTTTACGCGGACCCAAGGGAGGCAGCAGATCTGTCACAACTGCATTTGGCCATATTTTTTTGTCATAACCGGAAGCATGGTAGCAGCGGCATATAACCAGGCCTACCTCACGGAGGAGATCCATTGTGCTCTCGACAAGTTGTGCCAAGAAAACCAGCAGCTGCGTGCCGAGGTTGAGGCGAGGTATGTCGGCCAAGGGAGCAGTGTGTTGGGGGGTTTCGCATTGGCATCTGCACTTGCCTTTCGGCGGTCCAATCCAAAGGGGCCGGATTTCTACAGCGGCTGCTCCACCCAAGGTTGTGTTGCATAGCTGGTACAGAGTGGTGGAGTGTGGTAGGCCTTTCGTCAAGCACAAGGTCCGTATGGGTGAGATGGTATGCAACATAGAGTTCCATATTTTCTCCATGGATGATTACGATTTCTTGATTGTTCGGGACTGGTTGCATGCCCGGAATCCAGAGGTCGATTGGAGGTGCAACCAGGTGGTCGTGAAGGCGGGCGGGAAAAATCTCACTTTGCCGTTGTGGCGGGGTGAGGGGAAGGAGTGGAAAGTGGCAAAAGCGGGGAAGCAGCTGCGCGTCATCAACTTGCAGTAGTTAAAGCGGTGCGAGCGCAAGGGTGGCCAAGTTTACTTGGCATGGGTACGTCCACAACAAGCAGCAGAGCAGCAGATCGCAATGATTGAAGCAGCGTAGGGGCAGCCGGCAAAAGACATGGGGACTCTAGAGTTGTATTGGGGAGGTATTCAAGGAGTTCGGGGATGATTTTCTTGAGGAGTTGCCTAAGGGGCTGCCACCGCGGCGCAACATCGACCACAAGATCGAGGTGGTGCCAGGTTCATCACCAACGGTGTGGTCTTACAATGGCATGAGCGACGCAGAGCTTGTGGAGCTCTAGAAGCAGTTGGAGGAGTTGGTAGACCAAGGCTTCATTTGGTCGTCGGTGTCTCCATACGTGGCGCCGGTGCTGTTCGTCAAGAAGAAATCAGGAGAGCTGCAGATGTGCCTGGACTACTGGACGCTCAAAAACATCACGGTGAAGAAGCGCTACCCGTTACCATGGGCCGAGTAGTTGTTTGACCAGCTGCAAGGTGCGCGTGTCTTTAGCAAACTGGACTTGCGGTTGGGGTACCACCAAATCCGCATCGCAGAGGAAGATATGGAAAAAACCGCGTTCTGGACGCGCTATGGACACTTCGAGTATCCCGTGATGCCTTTTGGGCTAACGAATGCTCCAGCTACGGTCATGGTGCTGATGAACCGGGTATTCCACCCTTGGACTAGTTTGTGGTCGTCTTCCATGACGACATCCTTGTGTACCCGCGAACAATGCAGGAGCACCAGGAATACGTGCGGATGGTGATGGAAGTGTTGAGAAAGGAGCGGCTCTTCGCCGCTCGATGATGGAGGCACACCAGCAAGTGTGAATTCTCCAAACAAGAGGTGGAGTTCCTTGTGCACGTTGTCAGCGGGAAGGGGATCTGCATGGACCCCAAAAAGGTGGAAGCAATGAAGGAGTGGCTAGAGCTAGCGTGCGTGTGTGACATGTAGGTTTTTCCGGGTTTTACAAACTACTACCGGAGGTTTATCCGGGGGCACACCGTAATGGGAGCACCCTTGACAGACTTGCTCAAGAAGGGGCGCCAATGGGAGTGGGGTACGAAAGAGGGACAAGCCTTCCGTGCAATGAAGGCTGCCACGTTTCAAGCCCCGGTGTTGGTGCATCCGGACATGAGCAAGGAGTACGTGATGGCGACGGACGCAAGGGACTATGCGATTGGCGAGGTGCTGATGCAGGACCAAGGGAAGGGTTTGCAGCCCATTGCGTACTACTCCAAGAAGCTAAAAGGGGCTGACCTCAACAACCCGATCCACAAGAAGGAGATGCTCGCGGTGGTCCAGGCCTTCAAGCAGTAGAGGTGCTATCTTGAGGGACGGCGGTGTGTGGTGCACACGGATCACTACGCAGTCAAGTACCTCAAGTCACAGCCGAAGCTAAGTCATCGTCAAGCACGGTGGATGGAGGTGCTAGAGGGTGGTTTCAATTACGAGATCCACTACAAACCAGGGAGGATCAACCCAGCGGACCTGCTGTCGCATCGCCCGGACTTAGGCGTGCATGCGATCACAGTGATGGCGGGATCTCCAATCATCCGTAGCCTGTTTGCGCATGGGTATGCGGAGTACGAGGACTTTGCCGGGAGTATAGTGAAGGGGTGCAACTGGGATGGCCAATGTTGGCAACGTGAGAAGGGGAACCAGATTGTGGTGCCGCGGAGCACGTCATTGCGGCAAGTGCTATTGGAGGAGGCACATGACTCGCACTATAGTGGTCATTTTGGCCACGACAAAACTTTCAAGATTCTTGCGCGCCAGTATTGGTGGACAATGACGGGAGCAGATTTCAAGGAGTACGTGAGCAGCTATGACATGTGCCAAAGGATCAAGTCACGGAGGGCACGGGCGCCAGGAGAGTTGCAGTCGCTGCCAGTGCTTGAGGGCTCGTGGACGGACGTCGCACTTGGCTTTGTGGGGGGTCTTCCACGAGGTGCAACGGGCAACACCATGGTGCTGGTGGTAGCGGACTGGTTCAGCAAGATGGCACGCTTTATTCCATGTGCGGAGAAGGTCACGGCAGCAGAGACAGCTCAACTCCTCTTGCAACACGTCATCAAACTTCACGGAGTATCAAAGTGCAAGATCTCAGACCGCGATCCACGCTTCACCCCTGCTTTTGGGAGGAAATCTTCAAGAAACTGGGCACCCATTTGGCTCTTTCATCGGCCTACCATCTCCAAGCAGATGGCCAAACTGAGTGCACCAATCAGAGCATGGAGCAGCTGCTACGGGGGATCTTGGAGCCGGATGGTGAGGGATGGGAATGCAAGCTCCCGGTGGCTGAGTTTGCCTACAACTCTGCGTTGCACGCCTCTACAAGACTGTCTCCCTTTGAGGTGGTGTATGGGGTGCAGCTTGCATATTCCTCAGACATGGCCACAGGATCGGACCTACGCGCTATGTAGCAGTTTACGAGTGACTTCACAAAGGTATGGTGCGGCGTACGAGACGCGCTTAACAAGGCACAGCAGCAGATGAAGCGACAAGCGGACAAGCACCGGACAGCCAAGAAGTTCTCGGTGGGACAAAAGGTGCTATTGAGCTCACGCCACCTGCAGCTAGCGGGGGTGGGTAGCGATAAGCTCAAGACTCGGTGAGTGGGCCCTTTTCCGGTCAAGGAGAAGCGGTCCGCAATGAGCTACGAGTTGGAACTTTTGGCCCACTACGGGATCCATTCCGTGTTCCACGCTTCTCTTCTCAAGGCCTACAAGGAGCCGGATGCGCAGTTCGCGGCGTGGGCACAGGCTCCTCCTCCACCGGTCTTCAAGGAGGGTGAAGAGGACTACGTGGTGGAGAACATTCCTGGGCACCGTCGGCGCGGTAATGGGTGACAGTACCTAGTGCAATTGCTCAGCTATGGGCCTGAGAAAAAATTCCAGATCCCCGAAGCTGATTTCCACAGAGGTGGTGCTGTCAACACGATCATCCGAGCGTACCAGGAGCGCACCAGGACAGTGCGCCCTCGGAGGCGGGGGGGAGGGTGATGATATGGGAGTCGTCGGTCAAGGCGGTGATTATGTCATCATGCTGATTTCAAATGCATGTTTTGATGCTCCCTTTGCCTTCTACGTGAAAACCCGTGTGAAATCGACCCAAGAACTGGGTCATTTGGTGCACGGACAAGAAAGATACAGTCGTGTAAAGGTGGGAGGCGCACACCCAAAAAACAGGAGACGGACCGGTTCGACCTCGAGCACGGCGGAGCGACTTTCTCGCCTACTGGAGCCGAAGCGCCCCTGGATGGACGCTTAGCCAATGATGCAAGGTTCATCGGGGTCCATGGGTGCTTATGGATGGCGGCTGGAGCTGCATTCGCAAGCAAGGGCACTTCGGGTGGCCGTGACCCCCGCAGGGGGTGTTGTCAGCGGCAGCCACACATGGAGCACTCAAACGGTCATAACTTTGCCGTTTCTTCATGGATTGAGGCGTTCTTTGGTGCGTTGGAAAGCTCGCGGCACGTACTAAATGATGCATGTGTTATTTGTATAAATGCGTCCTGATAGAGGGCTTCGGAGTGCCGAGGAGCTTTTGGCTGACTCGTGCGGTTGGTACAGAAGGAAGCTTAGAGGTTATGCCATCATAGTTTAAATGATTCATTCCTTGCCTAGCTCTCCTTGTGTTCCAATTATTGCTTTGTACACATCCGTTTGATCTTACAAGTCTTCCGCAGCGCACGTTGGTGCAAACGCCGTCGGGGGAGTCACTAGCAACGGTCTTGTTGCTAGGAGAGGGTCGTGCGACATCTCAAGGGTTGGCCCACACACCAAGGGGTCGAGGGTGGGAGGTTTATCCCAAGGGCTTGGCGTATGACTATGACGCCGGGCGCCCCTTGGTTCACATCTTCGAAAAGTCCTCAAAGTTTTACAAAGAGATTTTTTCCCGGAAAACCCCCAAAATGCGACTTTGGTCATCGTTCAATCGAGTTTTTGAGCCACATTATCAACGGTGGACGGATCACAATGGATCCAAAAATGGTGAAAGCTCTCGCTGATTGGCCAACGCCGACCAAGGTTCAAGAAATTCAGGTTTTTCTTTGTTTCTACAATTACTACTAGCGCCTCTTCCTACCTCACTCGAAAAGAAAACGAGTGGCGGTGGGGAGACATCGAACAATAAGTGTTAACCGGTCTGCTGAACTCTTTGACCTTGGCGCCAACCTTACAATTAGCCAACTACATCATGGCCATGGATGCGTCAGACTGAGCCATTGCCTAAGTCCTCCTACAAGACCACGGCAACAGTGAGCAACCGGTCGCCTACATGTCTCGAAAACTGTGGGGACGAGAACTCAACCACGTAATACACGAGAAGGAGATGTTGGCGGTCGTGCATGCTTTCAAGACATGGTGATACTACCTCGGCTTTCGTCGATGCATCGTGCGCACCAACCACCACGCTTTAAAATATTTTAAGGCGCAGCCGAACCTCATTCGACATCAGATCCAATGGATGGAGTTCCTTAAATCCGGGTTCGACTACGATATCGAGTATCGGCCAGGCAAAAGCAATCCGGCATACACACTCAGCCGCCGACCAGATTCTATGGCTGAGATGGAAACACCATGGCTACAGCAAGACACGTACTTTGAGTGACTGTTCGCACGAGGCTACGACGAGCATGGCGGATATGACAAGGCCAAACTCTCGTAGGACGCACCATATTCGCGAGGACGCTTCACTCGCTAGGTGGTCGTCCCCTCGAATGACTGGCTTTGCCGTATGCTGCTCAAAGAGTGCCACGACCCAGGTCCGGGTGGACACTTCGGAGAGTACAAGACGCTGAAGAAGTTGGAAAAAAACTATTGGTGGGACAAGTTACAATCCGGCGTGGCCAACTTCTGTTTAACCTGTGACACATGTCAGCGACAAAAATCTCGTCGCACACGGCCACTAAGACTTCTGCAACCACTCCCTTTTCCGAAAGAACCGTGGGCTGACATCTCCATGGACTTTGTCACAGGATTACCGGTCAGACCTAAGGGATATGAAGCGATCCTTGTGGCTAGCGACAAGTTTTCCAAAATTTCACACTTCATCCTGACAATGACCACCGTCAACGCCGAGGGAACAGCACGCCTATTTCTAAACAAGATCGTATGGCTACATGGCATGCCAAAAACCATCAAAAGTAACCAAGACGGTCAATTGACCAGCCATTTTTGGCGCAAACGGATGAATCGCTATGGTAGTAAAATTCAGCTTTCAACGTCGTTTCATCCTCAAAGAAATGGCCAAACCAAGCAGACCAGTCAGGCGCTCGAACGGCTTCTTCGAGCACTATGCGAATCTCGCGGACCAGATTGGGCAAAACACTCTTGACCACCGAAATTGCATACAATTCGACAATCTCCACCGCAACAAGCAAAACTCCTCTCGAATTAGTGTATGACAATCATGGCACCACGCCAGCTGGACTATAAAGCCGTAGCAACATCCCCTCGGTCGACGTTCAACACTAATGCTTTACCACCATCTGAGAGGAAACACGACATTCACATGCGAAGACACAAGCAACAATGAAGCAAGCAGGTGGCAGACATCGCAGTGACAACGTATTCACTGCTCGCGATTGAGTCCTCAGCTCTGCAAATATCAAACTTTACAGAGCTGACTATTCAAAGCTCAAACCCCGATGACTGGGACCGTTTGATATCGAGCGCATGTAAACTCCTGTGGTTTCGTAAGTCAAAGTCCCTGACACTATGCAAGTTCATCTGATGTTCCATGTCAGCAGACTCAAGCACTACCGAGACCACGGAGAGAACTTCCCTCATCGGGGTGTACCTCCCTTGCCTCCCGTTCAAGTGGACGGAGACACAAAGTACGTCATCGAGGACATCCTCAGCCACCGACGACGATGCAAAATGGCATAATATCTTATCAAGTGGCACAGCTATGACGTTGCGTATAACAATTGGGAATACTAAGAAAACCTCCGAGATGTCGATCATCTCATCGACGGTTATTACCGGCGTCTGTGGGCCACATCCGTACGTGTGCTAGGACGTCGCGGTTAAAATGGGGAGAAGTGTTACGTACCAGATGTACAATAGTCCCTACTCCATCTGAGTGGGCATTTCTATTATTACACAAAAACCCCCATCGCATCGCAAAGCTGCGATATTCACACCGACAGTCGAGGGCAAACCGGCCAACTACCCCCACCCCAGTGACTATTCCCAAACCTTCCGAAATTTTCGACCACCCTCGCCAACCTAGGAACAGAATCATCATCACCTTTCAATTGACTTCTTTACGCGCCGAGACAAATCTGGATTTATAAAGATGCATATCGCATCTTCACTGTAGATTCTCAAAGATCCTAGACTTCTCGGTGGACCTTCTCAAATTCTACCATTCACAACACGACTCCACACGTGTCGCTTGACAATCGACTCAACGACCCCGACTATGCCTCATTTGTAATTCGACTCCTGTATGCATATGTTCGATCATTTCAACACTTGTCATCAAAGTACACTTACCNGGAGAATGTGTAGCGGACTGCAAGGGGAAAAAGGGAGGAGCTTCAAGTATAACAGCCAGGGTCGCTTGCTGATGATGTTTTGTGTTGTGATCTTGCTCGGTCGCCGTGAGACTTGGAGAGATGTTGTTGACAGTGAGGTCCGTGACTGGCAGCTACAAAAGGACTTGACGGTTGACCTCAAGGCGACCGGGTAGACCATGGATGATGTCCGCACATACCATGGCTTTGGGTAAATCAATCCTCATTGCTTTGAGGTTTGCGGCATTGGTGATGTAAGCAACGATGTAGCTACCATCTTGGAAAAGGTGTCAAAAGGGACGTGAAAGAGGGAGACGACCTTGATGCCGCATGAGGTAGAAGTACAAGCATCATCGCGCTGCTTGAGATAGTCCCAAAGTGCTTTGGCACTCTTTCTAATTGTCTGGACGTCCTTGTGCAACGCAGAGTTGCACGTGGCAAGGAGAGACTTGAGAGCATTGCCGTTGGCAAAATCCCAATTCTCATGTTCGGAAGCGTCCTTGGCAGGCTCCACGCCATTGCCCACACCACTGATGGATGTGTGAAGCAAAACCTCATCCATGCATGTGTTTTTGAAGTACGTAGAGATGTTGTACGATCACAATTTGTAGTTGGTGGTGTCGTCACCCTTCGAAGTGAGTTTGGGATTGTCAACAAGGGCACTGGTGATGGCTGCAACGGAGGCCATGTTGATTGAGAGAAACGAGAGCTGAAAGAACCTGCTAGAACAAGTGGAANTGTGAAGCAAAACCTCATCCATGCATGTGTTTTTGAAGTACGTAGAGATGTTGTACGATCACAATTTGTAGTTGGTGGTGTCGTCACCCTTCGAAGTGAGTTTGGGATTGTCAACAAGGGCACTGGTGATGGCTGCAACGGAGGCCATGTTGATTGAGAGAAACGAGAGCTGAAAGAACCTGCTAGAACAAGTGGAAGAGATAAGTGACAGATGGCTGGATGGGTGCCACGACGAAGGGTGCGTGAAGAGGCCTCCTTGGTGATGAGGCAAGGGTGCGGAAACTCTCGGAGGTGGAGATGCACAAGTCCGATTCTTTGCTCTGATACCATGTCTGAACGAACGCATAACTTCTGAAGGGATAGTTGTAGAACGAGCCCAAGTTGGCTAAAACACACCAGACAAGAACAAGCCTAAGCTGCCACCTTGGAACACAAGTGCAATCACTGATATGACAACGAAGCGGATTCCAACAATCCTAGTTGCTGACATGTCACATTGCACATCTACTTGGAATCACAGTAAACCTGTGACATTGAGACTTGTGGGAGCTGAAATGGGCTTCTCCCATTCTGAAGATGAACCTTAAGACCACTCGGCCAAATCAAACAGCGACACGTGACGGTCATGTGTAGAGTGACACCGACCTATCCCCCTCTCTCACATGGATTTCTGAGAGCTTCACCACCATCGTGGTCTACGTGGAAGACCCTCTGATTGCCTCTCCTTCTACGTAGCCCGCGACACAGCCACCGACTAGGCGTCGGTGCCTGGTCAAACGGTGACGACAGTCACAGGTCGTGCACACAACGGCAAGGGTCTGGCTAAGAGACACAAGGCAAAGTGACAGAATGCTTCAATAGCATTTGCAGAGAGGAATGACAAATGACAGGCCCATAGCATAAGTATGTGCGGCGGCGCACGGCAAGTGTCGCACGCGGCAGTGCAAGATCTGTCCTAAAACCGACCCAACACCAATGTTTCTGCTGTAACTTTGTACAGACGCGTCAGAACGCTACGCCTTCTGAACCTAGACGTGCAGGATTACAAGCCGGACGCTACGACTGGTCACATGCATGCATCCGGCATCAAACGGTGGACACACAATGAAGAAAACATGAAAATTGGGCCCACGGCCAGTCCACCGATAAACTTGTGCGTGCTGCATTAAAACTGCAGGAGGTCCTGGGTAGCGTCCAGAGCTCTGGAACGATCGTCAGTCGGCTCCAAGCTGGTAATCCGCCACCAGGTGACGCACCGGGATCACCAGGGTCCGCATCAGGGATCTGCACGAGTGTGGACACTGCCGAGTGGTCACAAAAAACTGTATAGGTCGACAGGAACGTCACAAATCACAATAGGTCCTGCAGTTGTGTTTCTCCGGATGCAGATTACATGTGATCATCAGCGGCCGACACTCTCGCTGCACCAGGCATGTTACGTCCGCGTTGTGGCGGGCAGGTTTTCACCTCCTTGGTGCAAGTTCCCATAGCCTCCACCCCCATTGCACTTGACGGGCAGGATGTTGTGAAGGTGGATGATCCAACACAACTTGGGAAGATAGTGGATGTGACCATGTACTTGCGCCTCATTGGTTCTTTTATGTACTTGGCAAGTACAACATGAGCCGACATTGCCTTCCTTGTCAACATCCTTGCTTTTCTAGAGTCCTCAAGCAAGAGACCTTCATGCGACTTAGGGGGTGGCCTGATATGTGGTCTCCATGCCGTGCCTTGGACTATGCTTTCAAGGGCAGAGTTTCGGTGGTAACCAACGACTATCAGATAGTGATTGAGCGTAAAGCCCTGATGGCTGCTGTCGAGCAGGCTACGTGTTCCTGTCGGGTGACGTCGTTGTGTCATGGTGTAACGGCAAGCAGGGTTGCATTGGAAGTAGCTCATGAGAGACTTTTGCCGAAGCGGAGTGGCTATAGCATGTGTTTTGTGAGTTGTGTCCGTTTGTGCCTTGCGTCGTTTTTGCATTGTGAAAGCCATAGTGATTTTGCCATTTTAGTGAACTCAGGTGTGTCTCACATACGCATGAAGCACATTGTTTTTGAGCATCACATTGTGCATGATCTTGTGGAGCGGAAAGGGATCATCGTCATCTGGGTTGGCACCCACATGTGAGGGGATGTGTATGTGACCATTCGTAGCATCTAGCTTGATCTTTTGCATCTCTAGGTTTAGACGGTGTTGCGTTTGGATGCCTGTACGTAGAGTTAAGGCCAAGACAATGATTTGGGGCCATTTTTTTGACAAACTGACACTGCCATGTGTGTAACCCGACGTGCGCCGCAACAGGTTTTTGTGAAGTTTCCATATTATTTGTCATTCCTTTGTGCATTGCTAACCTATTGGAGCTTATGGGACTTTGCGCATCTCCCTCGCCTAACCCTTGTTGTTTCCTACAACTCTTGCTTCGTAGTGCGCAAGATGACTGGAAAGTGTTGCCGCGTCATCACAAGCAGGCCTAGGAAGCTTCATAGTAGTGCGCATCGTACAAGCCTCCCTCTCATGAGAAATTAAACCCTCCAATATCGAATCTCTCCATGAGGCCCAAAAAATTTAAAATAATATAATTATGAAATAAAAATATTTTATTCAAAGTATATGGAATATAGTTTTGTAGAGTTCCTGCAATATGACATTCTTGTGTGGTCGGTTCGACCCTTGACTTGAGGCATCCACTCCCGCCTCAGTCAGTCACGCCCATGTCAAAAAAGATGAAATGGTGAGGATGTCGTTCACATCCGTTATAGTCTTTCCGCCGAGTCCGAATCGGCTTGTTTGTGGACCAATGGCGTCTGCTGCCCGTTGTGGCATCTCTCGTCCGCTCGTCTCGCGCACTCTTTTCGCTTTTCAAACCTCCAGGTGGACGTAAGCCGTGGAAACGGCTTCGTGCGCTCGTTCAGATTCGCCTGTTTTGCTTCTTCTGTTTTGAGCCCCATTATTGATCTTGTGTAGGAAAAGCGAATGGTTTGTACATGTTTTCCGTATCGATATTGTCTTGTCAATGCTTTTAATATAGAACTCAATGATGCAGGTTGTATTATTGGCGCACAGT
Source organism: Penium margaritaceum (assembly GCA_023375785.1). Taxonomy (NCBI): domain Eukaryota; kingdom Viridiplantae; phylum Streptophyta; class Zygnematophyceae; order Desmidiales; family Peniaceae; genus Penium; species Penium margaritaceum. Next base: position 11,884 of record SZWC01040378.1, read on the forward strand.
TTCCGTATTGCACGCAATCCTCGGTGAGCTCGTCATCGTGAAGATTCGTGCGTTCCTTGCACCGCAAGAGAGAAAACAGTTTTTGTTTTCTTTACCGGATTCGGACGACAGGCTC
>SZWC01040380.1:0-11996 GCA_023375785.1 Penium margaritaceum
ATACATATACATATACATATACATATACATATACATATACATATACATATACATATACATATACATATACATATACATATACAACACATATACATGTAGATGTACATATACCTATACACATACATTGCAATATATACATACATACATACACATATACATATAAATATGCATTTACACATACATATAGATATAGAAAAGTATATAGAATACATATGTCTATATCTTTTCCCATATTCTTGTCTTTCTCTCTCATTACCACCCTCTCTCCCCCCCTCTTTCCTTATCATCCCTTAAAAATTTTCACTCATGTTAATGTATGCCATGTAACCAGTTGTGAACATAGTTTGCAAGTTTGCACTTGTTTTTTTTCAAACGAAAAATCTACATCTGTCGTTCGTAGATCACTTATCTTTTAAACCAATCCATACTTTTGAATGCAATTAATGTTGCGTGAAGGTTACGCTCGCACCATATACGTCTACAAAGCTTATGTTGCACCTAAGTTGTTGTTTTGCTGGAATCTCGCATCATTTATATCTTTCTTGGTTTGTGGAAGGAGGTCTTTACGTCTACGGTCTACGGTTTGGCTGTATCTTTTGATTTGTGATCCTTAGCCGGAAGCGGCCGGAACTTGCAACGGCGCAAGGGCCATGACCTCGTGGCGTCACGCAAAATTGCAGTTTTAACGCGTTGTGGCGTTTTAGCGCAGCTGAATTACAAGAAACTCCCTTCATGCCACACTATTTGAAACGGAGATTTTTTTGTGAATACAGTTCATGAATCAGGCAGCTCATTTTCGTGCTTTCTGATTTTGGAGATTTTAAACCAACATTATCCAATTGTTTTCAAGTGAAGCCACAATTTTTCTGTGTAATCAGGATATGCCACGAGGGGAATATTAAACATCTGCATGTATCCCACAAAGTAAGGGATTTTCATGGATTGTTTTTTTAGCTTTTTGTGATGCACAAGGTTGACTTTTTTTATTGGAAAGGGGCACATACATTAGTAGATATTCGCAAATGTTTCTTAAAATTCTGACTCCATTTGTTTGTCAAACCAAGAAATTGAAAGATGCAAAGTGTGATTAAACTTGTAAATTTTTGTCTGTTATTACACGGGCGTGTTTGGCTTGGTTTGTGTAATGAGGTGCCCCTATTTTTCTAGCATACTGGAGGCCTCGACCAAGTTTCTGGGGGCATCTGGGCCATTTTCTGTTTTTCGGAAATGTGGCTCGCGGTCGAGCCCACCTCTGCTCGACCGCGACTGTGCGGAATGCACGGACGCAAGGAGGAGCAAGCGAGCAAACGGAGCACGGCGTGCTTCACACGCCAGGGGCGTGTTTCGCTCGTCGCTTCCCGGCAGCGTTCCGATCACGCCACGTGAGGGTGGTTTTCACCCTCTCGGCGAGTAGCGTAACGACGACGCTACCCGCCGAGGGATTGTTTCGACGGACGGCCCCGGCAACAGCGGCGGTCAACGGTGGCAGTAAAAGCGGTGACTGCGACCGTGCGATAGTCGCAGTTCTCCGGTGTTGTGCGCGACACGGTGACCGCATCCACCGCCAAGAGGCATACGGAGCAACGAGGCGGCTCGCCGAGAGACAAGATCGATCATCGATCTCGACGATCGATGGCCCGGGACTTCTCGCACTAGGCATTAGGTGCAAGTAGAGCACCAGGTTCACGTGCAAGTAGAGCACCGAGTTCAGGTGCAAGTAGCTTGGTGTAGCAAGCTAGGAAAGCAGTAGGCCGAGGCTTGGGCTAGCCAGCCGGACAGTATAAAAAATCTCATTAACCTGTATTTTCTAGCTCTGGTTTCCAGACATCTCCAAGTCTATCTTTTCGCTGCGACTGTGCTCTCCACACACCAAGGCTAAATCTCTAGAGAGCACCCACTCTCACATTTGGTATCAAATCCAGAGCCAGGCGTTGGGCGGAAGCGCTGCCGGAGCTCGCGAAACTTCAAGGAGCGAAGGCACGGACTACGCCGGACAACGTCGAGGCTGATGGAGAGGGAGATTGCTGGACCAGACTTCGAAGCCAACGCACGAGCCAACCTCTGGAAAATTTTCTACTTTTCCAGAGCGACCACACGGCCTACCGTGCGCGCGCGGGAGACAACGGGTGACTCCCACGCACTTTGAAGACGTCGGATTTTTGTCTCGGACTGCCGAATTGCTTCTGGAAAGTTTTTCGATTGCTGTCGAAACGCTGCCAGATTTTTCGAAGGATCACCAGTGGCTAAAACTTATCTAGAGCCATGGAGCAGGCCCTGCAGCAGATCGTAAAGCAGCTGGGAGCCCTCAAGCTAAAGAACGAGCGGCTCAATCGGCAGATGGCTGATCTATGGAACGAGACTGGCGCTGGACAGGTTGGGGCGGCCTGGTCAAGGAGTCCGCTGAGACCAAAGCCAAAGGCTCTGGAAGCGTTCAATCCCTCTATCAAGGATGCGAGCGTTCGGACCTGGTTGTTAGCGATGAACAGCTACTTTGGGGCTCTGGGTCACCCTCTAGAGGACGATGCTGTGCGTGTGTCATTCGCGATGACACTGCTACGCGGAGCAGCATTGGAGTGGTGGAGGCAGCTGAATATGATGGCCACTCGAGGTGGAGGTGGGAACGTAGCTGTGCAACATGCCGTGTTGCTGCAGCCAGGCGCGGGGCAAGGTGAATCTCGCGTGCCGACGACATGGGAGCAGTTCGAGCAAGCCATCAGAGATCAATTTGATCATGTGATCGCCTCCATGGTAGCGCGCAACAAGCTAAAGCAGCTGAAGCACATCGGCTTGGTGTAGGAGTACACACGCCGTTTCTTGGCGTTGTGCTCGGATATTGACGACATAAGCGAGCCGGAGATGGCAGACAAGTACCATGACGGTTTGGAGGCAGAAATTCACCGCACGCTAGCACTCAGTGGAATCACCGAGTTCCAGGCCATGGTAGCCACTGCTGAGCGCGTTGATGCGCTACGCTACCATCGAGGGGGTTTCCGTGAGAAGCAAGAGAATTTTCAGCGTTGAGCACAGCACCAACAAGCTGACCCCATGGAGATCGATGCAGTGCAAGGAGGCTAGCAGTAGAGCAAGCCGCGTGGTGGGAACTGCTGGATCTGCGGGAAGCCTGGGCACAACAAGAAGGACTGCAAGAAGAAGCAGCAGGGAAACAGCAACCAGCAGTGAGTGGCGGGCGGCCATCTGCTGGGAAAGCTTCGTCGGCATCAACGAATACCAGCCCGGAAAGACCTTCGACAACTAGGGAGCTGCCAAGTGTATTGATGTAGAGCGAAGGAAGCGGGAGTGTTCTGGGGATCCTCCTAAAAGTCGAAGTTTTATCGGCAGGTTCTGCGGACGGCGAGGGACGCCATACTCACCGACATATTAAAGCATTGCTGGATTGCGGTGCGTCGCACTCATTCTTCAGCGACGAGCTTGCAAAGAGGTTGGGGATTGCACGGCTACCTGGGAAGCCAACTATGGCCAAGTTGGTGCAAGGAGAGCTGGAGTGCGGATTGCTGCTGAAGCCTCTGAGGATCCGTTTGGGCAAGCTGTCGTGCAATGTGAACTTTTGCACGTGCCCGATGGATACCTACGACGCCATTTTGGGGCGTGACTGGCTGCACCGGTGGGATCTAGCTGTGGATTGGGTGTGCAGCCAGGTGAAAGTGAAGAAATGCGGAGAGCAAATTATTTTGCCGTTGTGGGCAGAGGAGAAGGACTCCAAGGCAGGTAAGGTGCCGTAGTTGAGTTACGTGCAGCTGAAGCGCTGTCAGCGCAAGGGGGATCAAGTGTACCTTGTGTGGATGCGGTAAATGGTAGCAGCTGAAGAGGTGGAAGTGTTGCCAGCGGAGTCAAAGCAACCGGAGGAAGAGCAACAGAAAGTACCTGTAGCAGAGCTGTCGAAAGGCGTCAAGGGAGTGTTGGACAACTACAGTGACGTGTTTCCTGCTGAGCTGCCAAAAGGTTTACCACCAAAACGGGACATCGACCACAAATTTGATCTGGTTCCAGGAGCAAATCCAACGGTACGAGCTTCTTAACGCATGAGCGATAATGAGCTGGGTGAGCTGAAAAAGCAGTTGGAGGAGCTGACGGAGCGGGGGTTCATCAGACCATTGGTGTCACCTTACGCTGCACCGGTCCTCTTTGTGATGAAAAAGACAGGGGAGCTGCGGATGTGCGTGGACTATCGCGCACTGAACAACGTAACGATCAAGAACCGGTACCCATTGCCAAGGGTCGAGGAGCTGTTTGACCACCTGAGGGGAGCGCAGTTCTTTAGCAAGATTGACTTGCGCTCGGGGTACCATCAGATCTGGATTGCGGAGCAGGATGTGAAGGACGGCGTTTCGGACGCGGTACGGTCATTTCAAGTACCTCGTGATGCCGTTTGGATTGACAAACGCTCCTGCAACGTTCATGAGCCTCATGAACAGGATCTTCCACCCTCACCTGGACCAGTTCGTGGTGGTGTTCCTCGACAACATCCTCATCTAATCCCAAACTCTGGAAGAGCATCAGCAACATCTTTGGTAGGTGTTGGAAATTCTTTTGAGAGAGAAGTTGTTTGCAAAGCTCTCCAAGTGTGAGTTCAAGAAAAGGGAGGTGGAGTTCCTTGGGCACATCGTGAGCGGCAAGGGTCTCCGCATGGACCCGAAAAAGGTGGAAGCAGTGAAGCAGTGGCCGACACCAAAGTGCGTGCGTGACATCTAGGTATTCGTGGGGTTTGTCAACTACTATCGGAAATTCATCCGGGGTACGCAGAAAAGGGTGCGCCGTTGACTCAGTTGCTGAGGAAGGATCACCAGTGGGAATGGGACGATCAGGAGCAAAAGAGCTTCAATGAGCTCAAGGTAACAATGTGTGACGCTCCCGTCCTGGTGCATCTAGATTCATCCAAGGAGTAGGTCATGGGGACGGACGCAAGCGACTATGCCATTGGGGCGGTGCTGATGCAGGATCACGGGAAAGGGCCGCAGCCGATTGCATACGCGTCTCGCAAATTACAAGGTGCGGAGCTGAACTACGCAATCCATGAAAAGGAGATGTTGGCGGTGATCAATGCGTTCAAGCACCGGAGGTGCTACCTCGAGTCGCGGCGCTGCGTGGTGTTCACGGACCATTTTGCCATGAAGTACCTGAAGACGCAGCCAAACCTCAGTTGCCGACAAACTCCATGGATGGAATTTCTTGAGGGGAGTTTTGACTACGAGATCCAGTACAAGCCTGGGAAGGTGAACCCGGCAGATCCTCTGTCGTGGAGGCCGGACTTGAGCCTCAATGCCATCTCAGTGCTGATGGGATCTCCTGTCATGCATAGCCTGTTCAAGCACGGCTATGGTGTGGACAGTGAGTTCACGGGTGGTGCGCTGAAAGACGCCACGTGGGATGGAGTGTATTGGCGAAGGGGTCAGGAGCGGAGGATTGTCTTGCCGGACTATGCGCCATTGAACAAGTTGTTGCTCGAGGAGGCGCATGACACCCACTACTCGGGTCACTTCGGCTTCGACAAGACGCTGAAAGCCTTGACACGTCAATACTGGTGGTCATCAATGGCGACTGATTGTAAGAGGTTTGTGAGCAGTTACAATGTGTGCCAACGCATCAAGGCGCGAAGGACCAAGCCACCAGGGGAGCTGCAACCATTGCCTATACCGGAGAGGCCATGGACAGACATCTCGCTTGACTTCATTGGCGGGTTGCCTATGACGCAGTAAGGCAACAACACGGTGTTGGTGGTGGTGGACCGGTTCTCGAAGATGGCACACTTCATCACATGTCCTGAGAGCATCACAGCTGCCGGGACAGCTCAACTCCTCCTTAGTCATGTCATCAAGCTGCATGGAGTGCCGCGGTTGGTGGTCTCAGAGCGCGATCCACGCTTCACTTCGCGATTCCAGAGAGATCTCATGAAGAAGCTGGGCACGCGAGTGCAGCTGACCACAGCATACCACCCACAGAGCGATGGGCAGACAAATTGCACGAACCAGACACTGGAGCAACTGCTACAGAGCATGGTCCCATCGGATGGAGAGGGTTGGGAGGAGAAGCTCGGAGTGGCAGAGTTTGCTTACAACTTAGCGATGTCAGCATCAACAGGAAAGTCACCGTTTGAGGTGGTCTATGGCCACCAGCCACTAAGCCCAGCCGCCCTTGCTACGGCAACATCTCTTTCGGCTGTGCAGCAGATTGCTGAAGGGTTTGCCACCACTTGGGACGTGGTGCGGCAACGGCTGTTGAAGGCACAAAAGCAACAGAAGCGGCAGGCTGATGAGCATCACTCTGCGGAGGAGTTCCAAGTGGGAGATCAGGTGATGCTCAACTCTGCCAATGTACAGCTCATGGGGGTTGGGAGTCCAAAACTGAAACGACGATGGGTGGGTCCGTTCCGCTCTGTGGAGAAGCGGTCGGTCGTCTCATACAAGCTGGAGCTGCCAGCTCACTACAGCATCCATCCGCTGTTCCACATCTTCCTGCTTTGTGCCTATCGCGATCCCAACACCTTCTTCCAGGGTCGCGGGACAGCTCCACCTCCTACTGTCTGGGTCGAAGGCAGTGAGGAGTTTGAGGAGGAGAAGATTTTGGCAGACCGCCAGAGGGGAAGACGACGTGAGTTCCTGGTGTAGTGGAAGGGGTACCCGGCTGAGCACAACTCTTGGGAGCCAGAGATCAACTTCCATGTTGGGGGTACCAACACTGTTCTCGAGGAGTACCTCAGGCGCGCTGGGACGTTGAGCCTCTGACGGGGGGGGGGGGGAATGTAATGAGGTGCCCCTATTTTTCTGGCATACTCGAGGCCTCGATCGAGTTTCTGGGGGCATCTGGGCCATTTTCCGTTTTTCGGAAATGTGGCTCGCGGTCAAGCTCACCTCTGCTCGACCGNAGAGGGGACGACGGCGTGAGTTCCTGGTGCAGTGGAAGGGGTACCCGGCTGAGCACAACTCTTGGGAGCCAGAGATCAACTTCCATGTTGGGGGTACCAACACTGTTCTCGAGGAGTACCTCAGGCGCGCTGGGACGTTGAGCCTCTGACGGGGGGGGGGGTGAATGTAATGAGGTGCCCCTATTTTTCTGGCATACTCGAGGCCTCGATCGAGTTTCTGGGGGCATCTGGGCCATTTTCCGTTTTTCGGAAATGTGGCTCGCGGTCAAGCTCACCTCTGCTCGACCGCTACTGTGCGGATGTGGGGATGCACAGACGCAAGGAGGAGTGAGCGAGCGAACGGAGCACGGCGTGCTCCACATGCCAGGGGCGTGTTTCGCTTGTCGCTTCGCGGCAGCGTTCCGATCACGCCACGCGAGGGTGGTTTTCACCCTCTTGGCGAGTAGCGTAACGGCGACGCTACCGTGCGACGGTCGCAGTTCTCCGGTGGCGTGCGCAACATGGTGACCGCATCCACCGCCGAGAGGCATACGGGAGCAACGAGGCGGCTCGCCGAGAGACAAGATCGACCGTCGATCTCGACGATCGACGGCCGAGGACTTCTCGCACTAGGCATTAGGTGCAAGTAGAGCACTAGGTTCAGGTGCAAGCAGAGCACCGAGTTCAGGTGCAAGTAGCTTGACGTAGCAAACTAGGAAAGCAGTAGGCTGAGGCCTGGGCTAGCCAGCCGGACAGTATAAATACCCTGTACTCAGTTCAATCTCATTAACCTTTATTTTCCAGCTCTGGTGTCCAGACATCTCCGAGTCTATCTTTCCGCTGCGAGTGTGCTCTCCACACACCAAGGCTGAATCTCTAGAGAGCACCCACTCTCACAGTTTGTTTGGCTTATGTTATCAAGAACGGTTGTGCCATAAAAGAAAATAGTTTATTGTTACAAATAGAGAACTTGAAGAAAGATATATGACATAACTGATCTTTTTACACGTACTTGAAGGAGCACATGGTGGAGGTCTATATCATAAGCACGTGGTTTCTGGTATATTTTGAGTTTATGGCTTTTTACAAACGAAAATCTGGATGTCATTGTACATAATCTTTAAAAAACTAATCACACGGCAGATTGATTGCGTGAGTGAGAGAATCCTGATAGATATCAACTGTTCCATCTAGATTTTTTCGATGAAAAATTGTATGTGGACCACGGTGTGTCCAATGTTTAGTGAAAATATTGCTATCACAACTATGTAAACTAAGTTAAAATAATGTAAAGTTAGCCTTTTTTTCCAAAATGGACCTTGAATAAAAAAATGAGAAGAGTCCCTTCATCATTTCAATGTTTTATTCTTATGTTGATCGAGTTTTTTAAATTTACTATTTTTAGAATCAGAATTTTTTTTTATTTTGGCCAAATGGTTCTTGATTACACAAGCCCAATAAATCACGTGTAACTCGTCCTTGTAATGTGACACTCACATTTGGAAGTTTTTTTTTTCATTTTTCCCCTATCAATTTATAGGTTTTACTGACGAATGGCGTAATTATTTCAAGTAATGTTTGCAAATATCTACTTATGTAAGTGCCCCTTTTCTAATGAAGAAAAATGCCCTTGTGCTTGAAGAACTTTAAATGTAACGACAAGCAGTTATGGAATTCCCTTACTTTGTGGGATACATGATGACGTCTCTTATTCCTTTCGTGGCAAATCGTGATCACACAAAGAATCTGTGGCTTCACGAGAAAAAAATGGCTAATATGGATTTCTGATCTTCCAAATCGGTAAGTACGGCAAATGGTTAACTGATTAATGAACTGGAGCCACGGAAAACTATGTGTCAAGTTGTGATACATTCAGGAAATTTCCCATAACTCAGCTGCTCCGAATGTCCACGGCGCGTTAAAAGCGCGATTTCGCGCGGGCGCCTCGAGGTCATGGCCCTCGCGGCGCCGCGAATTTTGGTCGCTTGCGGTCAAGGGTCACGACTCGAGAAATATGGGCAAACCGCGGGCCGTAGTCGTGAAGACCTCTTTCTGGAAGCGGAGTAGTATATGGCTTGCCAAATAAATTCGTTTATTTCAATACCTCGCTACCTTCGCCTTTCACTGGGATTTACCCTCGAAGTAATGGACAGAGTTTCAGACAATGCCCACTGAGCCTTGAGGTTGTGTTTGGTTGTAAGAACATCTGGGCACCTCCTTGGCACTGCAGCGGGGCCAGACAGGTGCCCATTTTCACAAGGCGGAGTTCACTTCCCAAAACAATCGCACGTGCCAGAAATTCTTTCTGTGACATCGAAATAGACCAGATCCATGGAGACATGGCCAGTCAAGGTTAGATGGGCAACTTTTCTGAGTGCATTACTTGAACACAGCATTGGAAAGGAGTGGGAACACTCAGGGGTTCCGAGCCGTCCTGTACAGCGCACGACTGCATGGGTCACTGGTGGCACTGCCTCTCCTACTTAGCACCTTCGCAGCAACTCTCTCCGCCTCTCGATCGCGCCATCGGACCGCTGGCACGCTGCGGACGGCCACGAAGGCATCATTATCCAGGCGACCCCCCCCCCTTCCCCCTTCCCTTAACCTCCCTCACCTCCACCCGCACACCGCCGCCCCTCACAACTATGTAATGCGCCTCGCAGGCTAGAATTCATTTGCTTTGTCTGCTAGTTTTTCTCGGCAAGGGAAGTGCAGACATGGCGTCGCTGCTGCCGAGGCTGTTGTGGTCCTACTTCCCTTCATGGCTTTCTCCTCCTCGTCCCTTTCGCCGTCATCGCAGCTGCTGCCGCGGCGGAAGCTCTAGACCCGCACCGCAGCAGAGAAAGCAGCAGCCGCTGTATTTGAGACCACGCTCTGGCGTCTGCGCGGTCGCAGCCACCGCCGACGCCGCGCTCGTGCTAGCTATGGTCGTGGCGGTGACGGCGTCGTCGTGGTTCTTGGAGGGTCTTGCTGTGGAGCTTCATCCGTCGCAAGGTTGGTGCGTGTGAATGTGCAATGCTGCCCCACTAAGGGCCGACGCGAGCAGCGCTCCAGGAGGCTGACTCCAGCAGCACCCATAATAGGTGAAGGACCATCCGCAGTAGCACGAACATGGCAAGCGGCAGAGGCAACAACAGCAGCATCAGCGTTTGCGATAGCAGCAGCAGACGCAGCAGCAGCCGCAGCACCAGAAGCAACAGCAGAACGAGCAATAGCAGGCGCGGCTGAGGAGCAACGAAAGCAGCGGACGCAGCAGCAGAAGCGCCAGTAACAGCAGAAGCTTCAGCAGCAGCAGCAACAGAAGCAGCAGTAGCAGCAGCAGCAGCAGCAGCAGCAGCAGCAGCAGCAGCAGCAGCAGCTGCAGCTGCAGCAGCTGCAGCAGAAGCACCAGAAACAGCAGTTGCACGAAAAGCAGCAATGCGCGCAGCAGCAGCGACATTAACAACACCAGATTCATCAGCAGCAGCGGCACCAATAGTAGCGGCAGCAGAAGCAGAAGCAGCAGCAACAGCAGCAGCATTAGTGGCCGGGGCGGCAGCAGCGGCAGCAGCATGAGCAGCTGCAGCAGCATCAGCTGCAGAAACAGCAGAAGCACGGGGAAAAGTAGTGGGTGCAACTAAGGAGCGGCAAACGGGATCCTGGAGTCGCCCATCTGTAGTTTGAAATCCCCAACTCTGCGGCACGAGACTGACGGCTCTCGCTGCGCCCTGGGAATCGAGAGTACGGAATCCCGATTGAACAGTGCTCCTTTTGTTGAAAATCATCCCAAAATAGCTATTTGCGTCACCTATCTGTGAATCTTCGGTTTACATATCCTGAAGCTCCTCAAACATATTACCGTTCGATGATTCATTGGACGGCACGATGGAGTTTTGGACTGACCGGGAAAAGACGTCCGGGAATTTCGCGCCAAAACTCTGTAACAATTGAAGAAACCATAGTTCTTTTGTGGGTTTGCCTTTCAGACTCAGCTTCCTAATCCCAATTTCTCACGCTGGCGTGACGACGCCGTTGACAGCGAGACAAATGCCTCGAACCACAAGTTTGTCCATAAACAGGAGCAGCCAGCAATGCCTCGCTGGCAGATAAGTCATGTCAGTGCGCCAAGCCCTCGCGCACTAGCCCTCCGTGGTCCACAGTTCGATGTCTGTAAAACAATAATTCTCTCTCGAACCACAAGTTTGTCCATAAACAGGAGCAGTAGTTGCCATCAAACGCCACATTGTTCAGTGCTAGCAGAATCTTGCCATATCGCCCAGTTTGTGACTGAAAACGTTTTCCTTTTTCCACTTGAGTCGTTCCTTAGGTTTCAGGAGTTTTTTTTATTCTTGAGTAATTTGGGTGTTAGAGCGGTTTGTAATTCGTCCACGACGAGGATTGGCTCTATCGATAAGAACATTGTTTTCCATTGGGTTCGAACGCAAGACTTAGAAGAAGTTATTGTCAAAAGTACCCCACTGTTCATTCGGGACTGGACAATCCCGGCAGTTAACCGTACTCGACGTCCGTAGTCCCGATCAGGTCTCGACGCGCCTTCCGACCTCCAATTAGTCTCGTACCGCGAATCCTGTTTGCCGCTCCTTAGGTGCAACACTAGGAACATTATGTCAGTGTTACTGTCGCTGCGCTCTTGACGGTGGAGTCAAGTGCCTGCAGTCAATCGTTTGCAAGCTCCTGTCACTGTCACTGGTGTTGGTGCCTGTTCTGTCAGGAGCTGTGCTGGAAAAGATCACAGCGGAAACAGGCTTGCAGCTGGAATTGTCCTGTGGTGGCGAGGAGAGTTCCCGTGTTCAATGCGACAAGGAAGGCTTCATCACCGGACTGTAAGACCAGACTGGCAAGGACTTGTGAGGAATCCAGGTTTTAAGGGCTTAAGCTAAATGACAATGTCCGAGGTCAGCTTTTCGTTCCGCATCAGAGCCCAGTCTTGCGACTCTGGTCTTGGTGCACCAGACTCATCTAGATCTCAAGATGGCTTCTGAGTGTGGCCTCGTTGGAAGGAGAAAGTGGGGGGGCGGGGTGGGGTGGGGGCAGCTGGTCCTGCTCAGGATCTAAGCGTCAACCCTTGCACAATCTAAAAAAGAAAGAAGGGGTGTGACAGGTGTAAGTGTAGACCATCTCTACTAGAACACGCTCA
>SZWC01040385.1:0-11993 GCA_023375785.1 Penium margaritaceum
GACGGCGAGGTCCTGCCAGACAGATTTCGGCAGAGTTTCCCCCGCCCCAGTGGGCGTGGGAAAACTGGACGTGCCCAAGGCACGAGAGATGTGTGCTGCAGGACAGCCCGACCCCAATCAGACAAGCCACAAGATCCCGCAAGAGAGGAAAGGAGGCAAGTAGACAGGGTAGCAGCCGAAGATTCTCACAAAGCAGAAGGAGGTGGAGGTGCGCACAACAAGGCAAGGAGTGGTGGGACAGCAGCTGCGACTGCAGCTGAGACAACAGAGACAGTGGACGTGATGGGGATCACCAGAGCAAACGCTCCGGTGGTGAGGACGGCTCCAAGAGTGGTAAAGGCTGCAGCGATGGAGATGGCGGCTGTGACGACCTTGGTGACGGTCGAAGGAGCAGATGAGGCAGTTGCAACAGCACCAGAGGTGGAGGTAAGAATTGAAGAAGCGGCTGAGGACACGGCAGACGCAGCGGAGGCAGTCGCGGAGGAAATAGCAGAGGCGGCTGCTGCAACCTGAGTGAAGATGTCTGCGGCTGCGGCAGCTACCGGACCGGCGACGACGGCGGCTTCGGTGTATGACTCAGCAGTGCGTCCTGCCGAGGTCGAGGCGGAGGCGCGAGAAGCTCGGGCAGCGGCAGCTAGGGTGGCGGCGGTTGCTGCTGCAGCGTCGACTACTGCAAGGGCCGTGCGCGTAACCCTGGTGGCCACGGCAGCAATGTCGTGACCTAGGACAGCAGACACGCGAGCAGCTGCGGCGTCCACCTCAGCGCTAACGTGCGGGTGCTCGACCCCCCCAGGAGAATGGGAAAGAGGGGAGCTTACCGGTATGGAGGGCCGACTTGGCTGTGATGGTGGGGTTGACTCGACGGAGGCGGCGTCACGGTGGATGTGGCGTTGCCGCGCCGAGCTCTCCCCTGAGGCGCCACTGAAATCCTCCCAGTGCGCCAGCGTGACGGCTGCCACCACCAGACGGTGGTGATGAGACCGCTACAAGGCTGCAGTGCCTTTTGCCGCTGTCGTGCGGCTGCTGTCGTGCTGGTGCTGCTGCTGCTGCTGCTGCTGCTGCTGCTGCTGCTGTTGTTGCCGTCGTGCTGCTGCCGACGTGCTGCTGCTGCTGCTGCTGCTGCTGCGGCTGTCGTGCTGCGGCTGCTGCTGCTGCTGCTGCTGCCGTCGTGCTGCTGCCGACGTGCTGCTGCTGCTGCTGCTGCTGCTGCGGCTGTCGTGCTGCGGCTGCTGCTGCTGCTGCTGCTGCCGTCGTGCTGCTGCCGACGTGCTGCTTCTGTTGCTGCGGCTGCTACGGCTGTCGTGCTGCAGCCGCCGTGCTGCTGCTGCTGCTGCTGCTGCTGCCGCCGTGCTGCTGCCACCGTTCTACTACTGCAGCTGCTGCTGCTGCAGCTGCTGCTGCTAATGCTGCTGCTGCAGCTGCTGCTGCTAATGCTGCTGCTGCTGCTGCTGTTGCTGCCGACGTGCTGCTGCCGACGTGCTGCTGCTGCTGCTGCTGCTGCTGCTGCTAATGTTGTTGCTGCTGCTGCTGCTGCTGTCGTCGTGCTGCTACCGACGTGCTGCAGTCGTTGCTGCTGCGGCTGTCGTGTTACAGCCGCCGTGCTGCTGCTGCTTCAGCGGTCAGCGGTGTGGTGGGCGCCGGCCGCAGTGTGATGTGAGGATAGTACTGAGGCGGGAGACGCCCGCCTACTACAGATCCGATTCCCACCAGAGTGGTGGGTGGCACGAAGAGAGAGGCGGTAATGTGGGAATACCCCCCCCCCTTTTCACACCTAACCTCCGCAACTAGAGGAGCGTCGCCAAGAGAGGCGACGTCTCTGTCCTTGGCCGATGAAGAGGAGGCGGAGAGACAGGACAGGTGAGGGTGTGCCTCCCTCAATGTTGCTAGGAGGGAGCTTAAAGTGAGCCGGCGTCGCCAAAAGTGGCAGCCGCGGGTTCGGCCCAGGATGCGTGGACGGCAGATCGATCCGCCGTCCTGATTGCACGCAGCGGGCTCTGATACCAGTGAGCAGTCTAAGCTAGAGAGTAGACTGAGGCAGGAGCTCTGCTGTTGCATGCAAGAGGGGGCGAAACGCCATAGATCGACGCAGGGATGTGAGAGTCACAAGAAACGAACGGAGAGTNGTTGCTAGGAGGGAGCTTAAAGTGAGCCGGCGTCGCCAAAAGTGGCAGCCGCGGGTTCGGCCCAGGATGCGTGGACGGCAGATCGATCCGCCGTCCTGATTGCACGCAACTTGCTCTGATACCAGTGAGCAGTCTAAGCTAGAGAGTAGACTGAGGCAGGAGCTCTGCTGTTGCATGCAAGAGGGGGCGAAACGCCATAGATCGACGCAGGGATGTGAGAGTCACAAGAAACGAACGGAGAGTCAAAAAAAAGCAGTCACGAGTCACAGAGGTGTTACGCGACGGGGAGGGGCGAGAGAGCGAGCAGCGAGCTCGATCTCTCTCGCCACCCTCGAAACTGGTGGAATTATCCCCACCTGCCCACAGACCAAACTCCTAACATAAATTAGGCCACTGTTCAAAACAACAAAGCGACAAGGGGATGAACCCGGTTATGCCCATGGCCGACTGTGCTTGAACGCATGTGAGAAATGCACGTGGCTGGCAGGCTCAGATTGAGCCTCGTCATGGTCGTCCTCCCAACTTCTGGTCATGACGAGTCCGTCGGCGAAGTCATCTCTCTTTGGTCAGTCACCTGCACCGGTGATGTGAGTGTGCAACGAGGCCAGAGGTCACCGTGTGATAATGATATGAATCCAACACCCTCGAAGTCAAACTTCGCCGACTTCGAGGGCGAAGTGGGCAAAAAATGACACTGGCATCGCCGATGTCAAAAGTCACCGTACCGCGACTTTTGGAGGTTGCAAGTGCGAACTCCAAAAGTCGCGACAGGGTGACTGTCGCGACTTTTGAGGTGTGCACTCCAAAAGGGTGCGCCGCAACTCGCAACCCCCCCCCCCCCAAAACAGAAAAACCCCTAGTTACACTCGAGGGTTTGGGTGTTATTTTTTTCTTTGCCCGAGCATCTGCCAGGCCTCGCGGTAGCGGGGCCCGGCAGATGCCCAGCGTGCGCCGCATCCTGCAAACCCCCCCAAACCTACGACAAACCCCCTGGTTTGTCGTAGGTTTGGAGGGTTGGGCAGGGACATCGCAAGCTCGTAGGGAGGTTTCGGCGCGAAACTCCTCCTGCGAGCTCGCAACGACCGGCGAAGCTCGATGTCAAAAAACATGTCAAAAGTGAGATATACATGAAGTATATATCAGCCGTGCCCGTTTTCGCTCGCGCGTTGAAAAACATGGGCACCGCTGTCATCATTTTTCTGACTATGGGCAGCGCGTCTTTTCCGTTTTCGACTCTGGACACTGCGTGCGGGTCGTTTTCGACATTGGGCACCGCGGATCTATCGACCGCGACGACGGGCATATAACAACTCCGTCCTCGAGAATATCACGCCACTTCTTTACAAAAGTTGAGCGTCATTGAGATTTCGACCAAAAAACATTGAAACATCAATATGGTTAGCGACACTTCTTTCAACCATTCTACAAAGTGGTCGAAGTTGTCAGAAACTTCTAGAATGGAACATCGGAGGTTGCTGGTTTTTGCGCATCCTCATTGTGCTCTTGTGTCCTCTCGGCTTGTGTACATCAGCGTGCAGATGACTGACGGCGAGATTCGACGCTGCTAGAGTGTCGTCCGGTGGAGCCGACGCACGCTGAAGCCTACTCGCAGTTCGCTGGAGCCTCCTCTCCACGGCGACGTGCTCAGCTCCATTGGCAGGCCTCCTCAGCGGCCGGGCCGCCGGCGATCACTGCCACCGCAGATGTTGTATGCATGCATCAGGTGCTGGATCTGACTGTATCGTTGTGTCTGCAATGTCATGCTCTGCCTAGGGTCCGTGTCTTGTGTTGCATGGCACTGTTTGGCATCATGGACCATCGTATGCACTACCTAGGTTCAGGCAGCCATAACTCTTTGCTGCTATTCTTCTAGCTGATTCTGACCGCACGACTGCGTTTGCAGCGTCAGTATTTTGGTATGGTCCAGTTTTCAGGCAAAACGGACGGCTCCCGGTTTTTTTGCTGTCGACCGTTTCGCAGGGCTCACCGGGAAAACCCTGCCTGCCAAAAAATAGGTCTAGGACCCTCCGGGCCAGCCGCCCCAGTCGCGTCCACTAGTCCCTCCGGGCCAGTTGCCCTAGTCGTGTCCACTGGTTTCTCCAGGCCAGCCGCCCTAATTGCGTCCACTGGTCCCTCTAGACAAGCCGCCGCAGTCGCACCCAGCGGCCCCTCCGGGCCGGCGGCCCCAGTCCCCTCCGATGGCCCCTCCGGGCCAGTAGCCCCAGCTGCGTCCGCTGGTCCCTCTGGGCCAGCAACCCTGTCCGCCTCCGTCGGCCCGTTAGCCTCAGTGCCATCTCGTGCCCTACCGCGCTACACGTGTGGCCCAGGCGGCAGTTTTCGACCCACACAGTCAGTGAGCACACAGACCGCAGCACCTTGCCCAGTGGTGTCTCGGCCCCCTATCGCTCCACGTGTCTCTTCCACTTTTGAGGTCGTGAGTGGGGACCCTGACACCAAGGCCCTCGGCTTGACCACTTCAGCTATCATTGCAAACCTTCACCCTGGCTCTGCACTCGACTACGCCATGCTTCATCACAAGTATCAGCATGCTGTCACGACTGCACTCGCACCCATCCCACCTGGAGCTCGAGATACACACGCTCTCTTAGTCTGCTCCATAGCACGCCCGGAGGACCCAGCCACCCTACGCGAGGCTCGAGCCTCTCCTGAGGCCGCACACTGGGATGCTGCCTATGCTGATGAGCTCGTTGCTATCTGGCAGCACAACGTGTATGACCTCGTCGACCTCCCTCCAGGTCAGAAGGCCATCGGTGCCAATGGGTGTTTTGGCACAAATGGAAGCCCGACGTGTCCTTGGACGAGTACAAGGCCCGCCTCACAGCCAAGGGATTTGCTCAGATCCCTGGGGTCGATTACTTCCAGAACTTTATCCCAGTTGGTCGCTTCTCCACGAGCCGGTCGCTTCTCCACAAGCCGGGCGCTCTTCAGCCTGGTTGCCCAGGATGGGTGGGAGCTGCATCAGATGGATGTGAGCAACACCTTCCTCCATGGTTCATTGGAAGGTGAGGAGCTCTACATGGTGCGACCTCCATGCTTCGACGACGGCACTGGGTGAGTCTGGCGGCTGCGAAAGACCCTCTACGGCCTGAACCAGTCGCCTCGGTGTTGGAACTAGGAGATCAGTAGCACACTCCTCCGCGACGGCCTCCAGCGCAGCACCGCTGACCCCGCACTGTTCGTCAGCCTGCGAGGCCAAACCCTCGTCGCTGTCCTGGTCTACGTTGACAACCTCCTCATTGCGTTGTTTGGCATGGCTGCCATCCAGCGTGTCAAGGATCTGCTACACACCGCCTACCAGATGAAGGATCTTGGGTCTACCTGAATCTTACTTGGCATGGAGCTCAAGCACGATCGCTCCCAGGGAATCCTGCACGTTCACCAGGCTGCCTATGTGCAGACCCTGTCCACTCGTTTCGCCGAGGATCTGCCCCTCGTGCTGAGCGCATTTTCACCCATGTCACCTGATGGCCAGGTGAAGCTGAAGATTCCTGACCAAGCCGTTGTGGGGGAACCAGTTGACGTGACCATGTACCTGCGAGTCATCAAGTCACTGATGTTCTTGGCGACGCCGATGGGCCCCGACATCGCGTTCGCCGTTAACCTTATGGCTCAGTTTTCTCAGGAGCTGCGTCACCTCCACTTCGAGGCCGCGATCCGAGTACTGCGCTATGTCGTCTCAACTCCTCGGCGAGGTCTTATGTTCCGCTGCCAGCCGTTTGTGGTCGCGGTGGGCTACACCGACAGTGACAGGGCCGGCTGTCCAGACAGTAAGAGTCGCACAGGCTGGATCTTTCTGGTCGGTGGCACAGCTGTGTCCTGGCAAAGTGGCAAGCAAGGGTGCATTGCACGCAACACTGTTGAGGGCGAGTACATGGCCCTTGGCTCAGGCGGGTGTGAGAGTGTGTGGTTGCATCGTATGTTGTCTAAGCTGCGTCAGTCCGTCACATCCATCATGTTTCATTTTGACAATGAGAGTGCCATGACCATCACCGACAATGACGAGGTGCATCACGCACGAAGCACATCAACGTTGAGTATCACTATGTGCCTCCGTTATTACATGACCGCAGTATCAACATTGTGTTGGCTGAAACAGCACGGCAGCTGGCTAAATTCTTGACCAAGGCATTGAAGCGCGACTCATTCAAGAAGGCTGTCAGTTCGATCGGTGTGTATCCGTGAGTTTCTCTCTATGTCCCTGCTTGCGTCTTTGCATGCTCCAGGGGAGTCCGACTGTTGGCAATGTCTCTGCCCGTCCATGTGCACTATGCCTGTGAGTCATGGGGGAGTGTTGGTTTTTGCGCATCCTCGTTGTGCTCTGTTGTGTCCTCTCGGCTTGTGTACATCGGCGTGTAGATGACTGACGGCGAGATTCGACGTTGCTGGAGTGTCTTCCGTTGGAGCCAACGCACGCAGAAGCCTACACACAGTTCGCTAGAGCATCCTCTCCACGGCAACGTGCGTAGCTGCATCGGCAGGCCTCCTCAGCGGTCGGGCCGCCGTCAGTCTTTGCCATCACAGATGCTGTCTGCATGCATCAGGTGCTGGATCTGATGGTATCGTTGTGTCTGCAGTGTCATGCCTTGCCTAGGGTCTGTGTCTCGTGTTGTGTGGCACTGTTTGGCATCATGGACCATCGTAGGCACTACCTGGATTCAAGCAACCAAAACTCTTTGCTGCTATTTTTGTAGCTGCTTCTAACCAAACAACTGTGTCCGCAACGCCGGTGTTTTGGTATGGTCTAGTTTTCAGGCAAAACGGATGACGCCCGGGTTTTTGGCTGTCGGCCGTCTGGCAGGGCTCACCGAGAATACCCTGCCTGCCAGAAAATAGGTCTAGGACTATTTTCTGATTGGCTGGTTAGCTGAGTAACAAGTTCTAAAGAGCTGGCGGGAGAGCTAGAACTTGGAGGGGTCTCCCGTTGTTTCTAATTCTTCATTCCTAATCAGTCACTTTCAGTTTTCAGCTCCTTTCTGAGTAACAAACCCAGAGCTTCCAGACTTAGGCTTTTGAGGAGCAGACAAAGGGGGCAACAGACTTAAGCAACGAGCGTGGCAGACCGCACGATGCATCAACAACGATGCCGCCCCAACCTGCCGCTTAGCTTTTCAGAGCAGTTGGCTAAATGCGCTCAGCCGATTGGCGGAAAAAGCCCAAAGTCGTTGCACCGTGGGCCATGAATGTAAGAACATAGACACCCACTTGCATGTTTTGGGGACTCCTTGACGTTAGGGACGTAGCCGCGACGACCCGGCGGGCTAGCAGATATAAGTCGGTAACAGCGGACATAGTTGTCGATCAAGTAATCGACAACCCTAAGGTTGTAGGGCTCCCAAGTATTGTGCGTGGCATCGTAGCCGTGCCACTTGACCCAATGTTTGGTTGTTTTTCCACGACGTCGATGTTCCAGGATATCGTCAATCACGTACTTCGTATCCCCGTCCACTTGTATTGGAGGTAAAGGTATGATGTTTCTGCAGGGGGAAATTTTGACTGGGGTCCTCGTAGTGCTTGAGTTTGCTGATGTGGAAGACAAGGTGGATTGCCATGTTGTTAGGGAAGCGAAGTCAAGCGACTACTGAGGTTTGCATTTACTCGATCTAAAACGCTCCCAACCAGCAAGGCTTGAGCTTCACAAAGTCCTATCCCCAGAGTTTGACAGTCGCCGAGTTTAGGAGGAAAAAATTGCTAGCGCTGAACACGTCATCGCTGCAATGCCGGTCGGCTGCTTGCTTCATAGCCGTTTGTGTCATCAGGAGGGTTTGCAGTCTTTCCTTGCAGATGCTTGTGAAGTACCGGCAATGAATGTTAACCACGGGAATGTTACCGTGACCATGTAATCTAGCCAGTGTGGCGTGAAGCTTTTCATACTCAACCTTAAATTTGTTTTACCAGTTGCGGTGGAAATGGCGGAGTTATGTGCGAGTTTAACGGTGGGCGGTTTTGCTGCCCAATCACTACTGTGAGGTTCGCATAAACTTTGGAGTTCTTCGAGTGTATGATTGGTCCGCTCGGTTTGCCTGTCGGCTTGAGGGTGGAACATCGTTGATAGCTGGATTTGACTGCCGTAGCAGATCCTTAGCTTGCGCCAAAAATGACTGGTGAACTTGTCGTCTCTGTTGCTAATTATGGTACGTGGCACTCGTTGCTGCCGCATGATCTGATTTAGAGACAGCTGTTGTTGCATGGCAGTGCCACGCCGACCGGTCGAAGGAGCCACGTGGCTCGAGCGGGGTCACTTGGGACTGTGGGTGGTTAGACAGGATGGCTTGAGGGTCGGAGACCCTCAAGCACCGCGGTTTTGGCCTAGTCGGCCAAGGATTATGTTGAATCCGTTACATTGGTATCAGAGCTCCAGGGCTCGAATCCCATGTTGGGATTACCGGATGGCTCTCACTCGTAGCGGGAAGGAGTGTATGATGGCAGTGCCACGCCGACCGGTCGAAAGAGCCATGTGGCTCGAGCGGGGTCACCTGGGACTGTGGGTGGTTAGACGGGATGGCTTGAGGGTCGGAGACCCTCAAGCACAGTGGTTTTGGCCTAGTCGGCCAAGAATTCCGTCGAATCCGTTACAGTTGTGCTACCCTAGTGCTTCATAAACTTGTTATAAAATAACTATTGGAGGAGACTAAGTTTACAACATGGATACAAAAAGAAAATTGATTATGCTAAAGCAAATACATTGTAATGATTTTTTTCTGTTTGTCTATGATGTTTGCTCCAAGAGGTACACATTTTCATGTTTTAAGCCATTTTTTAGTTGGATTCAAGGCCATATGAGCGAAAAAAAAATATTTTTTGACAACATCATGGTGTAATCTTGTTGTATTAAAATACATGACAATAGATATTTTTATAAAAGATATTCGATTACAGGTTGTAAGTTATTGAAAATGAATTTGTATGAATTTGTAACGCACTAGGATATTCCCTTTGCAATGATTATGGTTTTCGTCGAGATGAAGTGTCGCATTGTAGAAGATCTGTCCACCATGAAGAGGATGGCGTCATGCCCCTCAAAATTGGTGGGTTGTCCCGTCACGAAGTCCATGCTGATGGCGGCCCATGGTTCCGTCTGAAGGGGTAGTGGTTGAAGCAGACCTGGTGGCCTCAGGCGATGAGATTTTGCTCTCTGACAGGTGTCTCATGATTTACAGAAGGTTGCCAAATCAGTACGCATCTTGTCCCACCAATAGTATTTTGCCAACTTCTTGAGTGTCTTGTCTTTGGCAAAGTGCCCACCTGGACCGATGTCGTGGTACTCCTCGAATAGCATAGGTCATAACTCCTTGTTGGGAGGTACAAAGACCTGGAGAGTGAATCGTCGTAACCACTATGGGGTGTGGAAGCAAAAGATGTTCTTGTCGTACCCACAAAATTCCTCGAAACCCTTCACAAACAGCCTCGCGATAAACAGGTCTCGTTCGGCAAGCAACGTGCTAATCTCAGCCATTAGATCTAGTCGTTGACAAAGAGCATAGACAAGATTTATTTTTCCGGGCCGGCACTTGATTTCCTAGTGAATGTTGGATTTGAGGAACTCCATCCATCGAGTTTGTCGACAGCTCAGACTCGGTTTGGTCTTGAGATATTTCATAGTGTAATGGTCGGTGCAAATGATGCATTGCCAATATTTCAGGAAGCATCACCGTGTTATGAATTCATATGCAATTGCGAGCATCTCTTTCTCGTGCACTGCGTAGATCAATTCCAGCCCGTGTATTTCTATTCACATATATGCGACCCGTTATTCTCCACCATTGTTGTCTTGGAGAAGAACGGCTCCGATAGCTCAATCAGACACATCGGTTGCCATGATATAGTCCACCGTTGGATATGCAAATTGTAAGGTTGGCGTCGAGGTCAGAGTATTTCACAAAGAGTTTAACACTTCTTCCTTGTTGTTCATTTGATTCTAGTCAATGGTTTTCCGGGTGAGATCGGAGAGAGGCGCTGACAGCCGGGCGTAATTCTTTACAAATCCACAGCAGTAGTTACAGAAGCCCAAAAAACCTTGGACGTTCCGAAAATTCAAGGGTGTCGACCAATCAACGACCTCCTCCACCTTTTTTGGGGTCCATTGTGATTCTTCCATCGCCAACGATGTGGCCCAAAAACTAGATTGAACGGTGACTGAAGATGCACTTTACGAATTTTCTGAAAAATTTCTCTCATTGTAGAATGTTGAGAACTTCTAGGAAGTGTCCATCATGTTCCTCTGTGGTGCAACTGTACAGAAGGATGTCGTTGAGGTACAGGACGAAAAAGTTGTACAGGGACGGGCAAAAAGTGTTGTTCATCACCGCCATAGATGTTGCGAGAGCGTTTTTGAGTGCAAACATTATGACCGTGAACTCGAAGTGTCCATATCAGGTATGGAATGCTATCTTCTTGACGTCCTTCTTGGATACGTGGATTCGATGATTGCTGCTGCGCATGACGATTTTTCTGAACATTTGGACCCCACGGAGCTGGTTGAAAAGTTCATCTACTCGCGGGAGGGGGTAGTGGTTCTTGATGGTCGTGTCCTTCAACAATCTGTAGTCCACGCACATCTGCACCTCTCTTGTTTTCTTTTTGTATGAGGAATACTGGTGGCGTGTAGTGGGATGAGGAGGATCGGATGAACCCCTACCGGAAAATCTCATCCAACAGCTTTTTGACTTCAGTCAACTCGTGATTGCTCATCGGATAGGTTCCCTTCACCGTCCGTCTATTGCGTAGCTTCAGGTCTATGTGAGGGTCGATATTGCATTGCGGTGGTAACTCTCGGGGTATTTCATCGGGAAAACTCCCATTGAACTCCTCGATGAGCTCCACGAACTCCTTCGGTACAACTACAAATTTCACAGGTGTTGATGCAAAGGTGTCACTTCGGCAACTGCGAATTCTACCGCTTCCCTTGCTTCTACGTGGAATAGCCACGCTTGAGCTCCATGTTCCAGGTATTGCTTGGTCACGTTCATATTTATTGGCTAGCTAGTGCGATCATACACGGAAGGTTCTCTTGGATGCCAAAAATGGCAATTGCTGGTCGAATATCTCGCTTCATGCCATTTTCATAGTAAAAATACAATTTATTGGGGGCGAGGTTACTGCCGGTGATGATTTTGCAGAATCACCGAATGTGTTTTGCCACGCTTGACTGCTGACGCAGACGCTCAAGTCCGTACAGTGCATAAGACTTCTCGTTCATCTTCCTCACGTGAGCGAGTGTAGCGCACGAGAAATCACTTCAGGTTTTCAGTGGCATGAGAGAGTCGTGCCACGTCAGATTGATCTCCTTGAAAGGTAGTACGGCTGGGGTAAATGATGTGAGAGTGGTCGTGAGAGCCGTTGATGTAGCTCCGCCGGTCTCCTGCTACCATTGGATGGCCTTTCCATTGGACCAACAACTCAAATTCGTGTCTTGCAAAAGCAAGGCCGCGAGGTCAATTTTATTATTGTCATTGTTGACCCCAGTAGTGGTGAATTACACCTCCAAACTCATCAGCCACATCATGACTGTCGGTCCCTTGGAGTTTGCGGGATCCAATGGCTCAAGGAATGCCTGTTGAATTTGGGTTTCAATCGAGAGTCACAAATTTCTCTCTGTAAGCACTGCTTTGCGCTCACGAGAAAACAAAAACTCCTCCATTTCCATGTTGAGATGTTGGAGCAGATGGGTGTTGAGCTCTTAAGTCTCAACAATTTCGGGTATAGGTTTTCATACCTATACCTACACCTATACCTATACCTATACCTATACCTATACCTATACCTATACCTATACCTATACCTATACCTATACCTATACCTGTACCTGTACCTAAACCTATACCTATACCTATACCTATACCTATGCTTAAA
>SZWC01040392.1:0-11985 GCA_023375785.1 Penium margaritaceum
CTCATACTTCTTGCACAACGTGTCCCATCCCTCCTTTGCAGTAGCCTTGTCACTCACGTACTGAAGATGCGGGTTGGAGATGGTGTTAACAAGCAACCTGTAGGCCTGCCTGTCCTTCTTCTTCCACCCCTCATACGCCGCTGGTACAGCTACAGAAGAACCCACATTAGCTGCACCCTTTTGCGGCGTCTTCCCCGCCACTACCTGCGCTGCGGTGATGCCTTTTGCCTGTGGAACTGGAGCCGGCTCGTCGCCGCTCACCACCTCCCACAAGCCCCTCTTCCCCAAAAGGAGGCGGGTACAGATCTTCCAAAACGTGAAGTTGGCGCGTCCCTCCAGCCTCTCCAAAGGCTGGGCTGCTGTTAGAACACCAGCTGCTGCCATTTTGAGCCTTGGTGATGCTCAGCGCTGCCCTTGGATGGCGGCGCTACCCCTCCTTCTGCTTCTACTTCTGCCAGAAATCTTTCTGACAGAAAATGGACTGTAGATGCCAGCAGACTGGGAATTTGGAAAAATTGAGCCCACCACTCAAAAATTCAGCTCAAAACCTTTCCGATAGAAGCATAAAACAGGGTCATGAAGAGGGGATTTTGAAAGATCTGCCCTCTTGAAAACAAGGTATGCTTCTGCTCCTACGCCAACTCAGACCAGCCAGCTTGTAAACGGCGTTTCTCCCAAACGAATCAATTGAATGCAAATGTTTTTGCATCAATAGAAAGCTTAGGAAAAATACTACAATTCGCATGTGTCACTTTTTACATTTGACAAAGAAACAAGAGAGTTATGGTCCTCACAAGGCGACAGTCTTACTCATAGAGAAGAGTGTAGCCCTGGCCGACCGTTGTTTTGAGCATAACTCTCAATCCTACCGTTGGATCTTCACGATCGTGCAGTTTTTGGAAACCTTGTCTCTTGAACTTGAAAATCCGGTGGTTGATTGTCAAATCTGGTGAAGGTTTGATCCCAACCCGTCACTCTCAAAGTGACGGACTGTGCTGGTGAAAATGGCAGAACTTGGCTCTGATACCTTTATCATAGTCAGCACACTCTGACAAGGCAATCCTAAGACGAAGGACCTCTTTGGATATTTCTCCCATCATGTCTTGACCCTGGACCTCTTGCCTTTTTCTTTCCCCAGGCTAAGGCATGGAGCCATCACCCATGCCCACCCAGATATCGACGGTCCATGACCCCCGAAACTTTGAAAATTCATATCTCCCAATCTGACTGTTGGATTGGCCTCAAACTTGGACCGTAGACATTTTGGCACCTGATCTTTTCAATGGTAAAGTCGGATTGACGATGGGAGCAGGTATCTGGTACTTTCCTGGAACTTACTCCTGTGGACCTGAAACTGAGCCGGATGGCTCCTTTTCCAACACCCCTAACACTTCCTTCAATGTGAAAATGGGAGAACCACTTCACTCTTCCATGTTTGATGTAGGAAATACAACGGCCTCATCAGCTGAAGCACAGGAAGAAGATGGATCACTATCAGTAGGAGTAGTTGTGCGAGTAGCACCGCGCCAGCCGCCTGCTCATGCTCCTGCACGAGGTCGCAGGTACCATCATAGGGTGCGCTATAAGAGTGGTGGGCGTGGGCATTTTTGGATCCTGCAAAAACAAAACCAGATGAATGTCGCAGTTGGAGCACACTCTGATGAAATGACGTTGTAAGAGCAGGCAATGGTTGCACCAGATGCAGCAGATTGGGTGCAAGCTATGCAGCACGTGATACAGTCGCAGCTTGACAACGGCATCTGGGAGCTGACTGAGCTTTCACCTGGACGTAAGGTAATCAAGTTCAATTAGGTGTTCAATAAGAAGAGAGGCGCTGATGGAAACCTCAAAAAGTACAAGGCAAGGCTGGTCGCCAAGGGTGACTCGCATCAAGAAGGAATTGACTACACGGGAACCTTTGCTCCTGTTTGGAATTTTGCCTCTCTATGCTTGCTCCTCTCTTATGCAGCAGCCGAGGACTTCCAGATTCACGACATTGATGTCAAGACGGCATTCTTGAATGGTGACTTGGAGGAGGAAATCTATATGGAGTAGCTACAATGGTTCATCATGGATGGCATGGAGGACCTGGATTGCAAGCTACAGGAGTCGCAGTACGGCCTGAAGCAAGCGTCACGTACTTGAACCAAAAATTGGATGCGCCGCTACAGTGCATGGGGTTTGTGCGTAGTGAGTGTGACGATTGCGTCTATCGCTCGGAGTATGGTCATGAGATGGTCATCATCATTGTGTATGTGGATGACATGCTCCTGCTTTTGAACAGCATGTCTACTTTGCAGGACTTCAAAGAGGCCACGCAAGAGCGCTTCCAAATGTGTGATCTCGCAAAGGTGTCATTCTTCCTTGGTATTTGTATTTAGATCACGCATTCCCGTAAGTCATGCTCTCTCTCGTTGTAGTAGAGCCGTTACATCAAGGATGTCTTGCAGCGGTTCGGCATGGTGGAGGCTAAACCCATCGGCAGGCCGCTCAAGGTGCACCATTCTCTTGTGAGCTTTAATGGAGAAGCGAATGCAGTTGAGCGGCAGAAGTACCAGAGCGTCGTCGGCACTCTCATGTACTTGATGGTGACAAACAAGCCGGAACTTACACAGGCTTTAAGTGTTGTAAGCCAGCATATGGCGAACCTCGGACCTGAGCACCTGAAGGAAGTGAAGTAGATCTTTCGCTACCTTGCTAGAATCGTCAATATCGGCATCACCTACAACGACGATGACAACATCATCGGCTTCACACACACAAATTGTGCTTCAAATACTATAGATCACAAGTCAATCTCTGGACGTGTATTCATCACAAATGGTGGGGCCATTAGCTAGTACAGGAAGCAGCAGGTGGTCGTGGCCACCTCAGACACGGACGCTAAGTACGTCTCTCTCATCTTTGGAGCAAAGGAAGCACTTTGCCTTCAACGTCTCATGACGCAGATGAGTGGTAGTGTGGCAATTTCAGATCGTGTGCCCAACGACAACTAGAGTGCAATCGCACTTACTACGAATCATGAGCACCATGCACGCACCAAGCATAGTGACATTGCATATCACTTCATCAGGCTCATGATGCAAGAGGGTGCTTTCATCGTGGAATTAACTCAAACCAGCAAGTAGTGTTGAAAAATTGCCCCTCTGCATGCCCAAGTGCGGCGCCAGGAGGTACTGACGAGCCGCAAAAAGTGGAAACTCCACACCGGTGGATGTGGCGACTCAAGGATTACTTGTATGATTAAATTGAGGATTGCCCTGTAAAGTGTAGGAGTTGTTGAACCCGGTGGAAGTTGTTTCGCAAGAATCGGACTACCATTGAGGGAGATATGGGCTTTCAATGTTGGGGTATGCGCAGTGGTTCTCGGAGCCGATAGCGACTCAAAATCCGGTTGATTATCGACCGGACCGAGCTACAAAAACACCATCTGGATTAATCGGTCAAATAGTCCTCTCAAGGCATCCGGTGGATCATCCGCCTGATCAGGTGGATCATCCACCGAATCGAATAGTGCAGGTTGTTACTGAGGGACTTTGCCAAAAACCTAGCTCAACATCCGAAACTCAGTATTACGTTTTGCTACTCAGGGGCTTCGTCAAAATTCTGACTGCAGGTCCACAGACAGGTTTTGAACCTCATCACCCTCCATCACCAAACACGACCCAAGAGTAGTTAGTGTGCGTGGAAACACTACAAGTGACCCCCACACCATGTGCAATGCGATATGCGTCTTGGAAAAAGCACTTTGCACGTGAACAAAGGCCTTTCGGCAAGTGGCGGCGTCAGGCTTATGTGGTGGGTGAGACCTAAAATTCGGCAAGAATAACTTTGGCTATGCTTGTCCGAATCGCGCATGGTTTGGTGTGTTCGAGAGCTCATGACTAGCCCTATAAATGTTGTGATGATGTGCATGTTCCACAACTAACGCAAAATGACATTATTCCCTTTGCAAAGTGACAGTCTCTAAATTCCTACTCACATAGCGTGAAGCGACCAGAAAGCTCACTCTCAGTCTCAGATTTCAGCCAAAACCAGTAGATGTGAACCAATAGAGTCTATGAGACCAATGTCATGACCGCATCCACACGGATTTCTTTCCGACAAAGGGTTATGGGCCCACAAGTGTCAACACCTTTAACGTCCACGTCTTCCGTAGCGCACGGGATCGTCATATTGGACGTTGCCGTGTAGTTCTGAGAACTCATTGGAGTAGCAGCTGTGCACATGGCAGAGAAGGAGACGCTGCCCATACACAAGTATACGGGTGGCCTTTGCTTTGGGCTATGGAGGTTGCACCTCCAAGCTGCACCTCTCGCGTAAGGGACTGCTGGACGTCATGTTGGGAAAGGAGGTGCTCACCGAGGTGACTGCTACGGACGTGGAAAAGTAGGTCTTCGAAAAGAACACGGCGGCACTCATGCTCCTCGTATTCGAGATAGCCGAGTAGTACTGGGGCTACTTCCAAGGTTGCAAGCTTGCAGTAGAGCTTGGAAAAAGCTTTGCGCCATCCACTAATCCAAGCTGCTTGTAAACAAAATATTTGCAATAAAGCGACACCTCACGGTGAGAATCGAGAAGGGAGATGATGTCATCTCCCCCATGCAGCAGATCGATTTGCTCGCCTCGCAATGCAATGATGTGGGGTAGAAGATCGACACGCAGCTGCAGGCGATGGCCCTCCTCATGGCCCTACCTTACTGTTGGGGTCCACTCATCACTGTCCTTGAAGGATGATCGGAGGACAAGCTCACGTATGGCGCGATCACAGAGTACATCCACAACGAGGTGTAGCGACAGAGGTGCGGGGATTCCTCGTCTTCCTCATCAGCCCTTGTCATCGAAACGTGGAGTGGCGGAAGTGGGGGCCGAGGAAGCGGCAAAAAGGGGAGTGGTAAGAAGGGGGCCAAGAAAAGTGCGTGCCGCAATTACGTCAAAGAGGTCCATTGGGCCCATGAGTGGCTGTAGGAGGCAGACACCGGCAGCAAAAATAGCAAGGGCAGGTCGCTCCTCAATGGCAACAAGAACCACTTCCTTAAGAAGGCCAACAGACGGTGCCTGGATTCCGGGGCCAAGGAGCATACCCAATTCGAGAAGGTGGGATTCGTCACATATGAGAAGTCCTCCAAAGCTATTGTGGTCGCGAACGACAAAGTCGAGCCGGCGGTCGGCCAAGGCGACGTGGAGGTGGAAGTCGTGGTGGGCGCAGCTCCTAACCGCCATAAGGAGTTGTGCACAATTCGTGATGTACAGCACGTCCCTTGCTTGGCTAACATCATGAGTGTTAGCCGCTTGATGGACAAGGGATATGAGGTACTCTTCCGCAGGAAAGGCGCAGTGGTGCGCATCAATGGCGACAGCGAGGTCGTGCTGGAGGCGAAGCGTAAGGGCGGTCTCTACATCGTGGAGACTAAGGTGGTCTTCGTAGCATCCGACGTAGCAGATTTGCAGAAGCGCGTCGTCAACATGGCCAAGGGAGGAAGCGCTGATCTCGAGCTCTGGCACCGATGGTTGGGACATTCGGTGCCCTCAACCGTTAAGGAGATGGTGAAGTGCGACATGGTGCGCGGTCTTGTCATCAACGGTGCACACGCGACAGCAGATGCAACAACGTTCAAAAGGTACGAGCCTTGCATTTTGGGCAAGGCGCGACACAAGCCGTTCAATGAGAATGAGGCTCTGGCAAAGGACCTGCTTAAGGTCGTACACAGCGACGTGTGCGGACTGTTTAGAACGCCGTCAAACAACGGCTTGAGATACTTCGTCACCTTCATTGACAACTGCAGTAGAAAACTCTACGTGTACTTCATGAAGCGGAAAGGCGAGGTCGTGGGCCAACTTAAAGAGTATGTTGCAACGGTGGAGAGGTAGACTGGCCGGAAGGTCAGAGTGCTACGCAGGGACAATGGCAAAGAGTACGTGGGCTGCTGCGGGTGGATGAAGCAGTAGGGCATCAAGTGGGAACCCACTACGCTGTACTAGCCCCAGTCCAACGTATTGGCGGAGACGGCAAACCAGACGCTCCTCAACATGGTGCTAACCATGCTTGTGGATGCGAGGTTGCTGCGAGGGCTCTAGACAGAGGTTGTGCGTACAGCGAGCTACACCATCAACCTCATCCCACCAGCAGTTCTCAAGGGCAAGGGCCGCTGGAAGACGCCGCATGAAGTTTGGAGCGGGCGCAACCCAAACATGGCTTACCTGAAGGTGTTCCGTTGCAAGGCACAGCGATGCTATAGGCGGCGCAACGACACGATAGCAAGCTCGAACTGCGGGCGAAGACATGCTTGTTCCTTGGCTACAAGAGCGCGCAAAAGGCGTATCGACTTTGGGACCCGCGCACGCAAGAGATCATCCGCAATTGTGACGTTGAGTTTGATGAGCAGCAAAGCTTGAGCAGCAGCATCAAGGATATGAGCGTCGAGAACACTCCAAAATAGGGGGAGTGGTTCCAGCTCCTTGCTTACGAGGAGGAGCCGGCGGACGTGGAGGTCGATGATGCGGCGTTGGAGCATGGCGGTGCAGCAGGTGCAACAGCTGACACGAGGACACTGCCGATGATGCAGCTGGGCTAGAGATCCGGCGGAATGATCCATTGAAGTAGGCACTGCGGGTGTCAAAGCGCGCACTCTCGGAAGAATTCACATCGGGCGTCGTAGATGAATACTTTGGACATGCCGCCCGTCCGGTTGATGGTTCACCGGAGTGGGAGGGATCCTCGGGGAGCCGTCTGGTCGATGATTCACCGGAGCGACCTGAGTGGGAAGGATCGCGGCAGAGCGACAAGACGCCGCCATGACTGCTGCACCGCAGCAGGAGACAACGAAGAGCAGGGTAGTGTTTAGACGCAGCCATCGGTCGATGGATCGGCATGACACGGTGCATGCTGGCTACATCAACAGAACCGACGACCGTGCAAGAGGTGCTCAGGCGGCCTGAGGGGGAGTAGTGGGAGGCCGCAATCAAGTCGGAGTCGGCGTCCATTGCTGAAAACGACACGTGGCAACTGGCTAAGAGGCCGAAAGATGCCAAGGTCATCTGCTGCAAGTGGGTCTTCAAGACCAAGTTCACAAAGGAAGATGTGGTTGACAAGTACAAGGTGCGGCTCGTGGCGAAGGGGTACGACAGCGTAAGGGCGAGCACTACGATGAGACGTTTGCCCATGTCGCCAAGTTCACAAGCATCCGGGCATTCCTTGCGGTGGCAGCCACGAAGGACATGGAGCTCCACCAATGGACTTAATGACAGCCTTCCTCAATCGCATCATTGACAAGGAAATCTACATGGAGGTACCCGAGGGGGTAGAGGCACCGGAGGGCAAGGTGTGCAAGCTGCGGAAGTCCATGTATGGGCTGAAACAATCGCCCTAATGCTGGTATCAACAGATGGACATCTTCATGGCACAACTCGGCTTCAAGTGCTGTGAGGCAGATCAAAGTGTGTACGTGCGACATAATAAGAAGCTCCATCGGATTGTCGCACTCTACGTGGACGATCTGATCTTGTGCTCCTCAAACCTGCCAAGCCTATAGTAGCTGAAAGAGCAACTGAGCAGCAGCTTCCAGATGTCGGACGTGGGGGAGCTGGAGTTCTACCTTGGGGTGAGTGTTACGCGGAACCAGAGGGCGCACACGCTTGAGCTGGGGCAGGCGAAATACGTGGCCGACGTACTCAAGTGGTACGGCATGGAGGAGTGCAAACCAGTGTGCAGTCATGTCTCCACCACCTTTGAACTGAGTGCGGCAATGGCGTCGCAAACAAAAGAAGAGCAGGAGGACATGGCAAGGGTGCCTTACCCATCAGCGCTGGGCAGCCTCATGTTCGCCATGGTGGCAACTCGACCGGACCTGGCCTACGGGGTGGGCCAAGTGAGCAAGTACGTGGCCGATCTACGGCCAGTACACTGGCAGGCGGTCAAGCGCATCCTTCACTACTTGTAGGGAACGCAGCACGCGCGTCTGAGGTTCAACTGCAAAGGACGGGCGGACCCTTTGCGTCTGGTCTGCTTCACGGATGCAGACTATGCTGGGGATGTGGACAAGCGGAAGTCCACATCCAGCTATGTGTTGTTCCTCGCTAGTGCAGCGGTCTCGTGGTGTAGTAGGAAGCAGGACTGCATCGCCACCTCCACAGTGGAAGCCGAGTACATCACACTAGGGGAGGCAGTCAAGGAGGCGGTGTGGCTCTAAGGGTGAAACCGAGCCTGGAATCGCGGTTCTTGAAACGGAACCGGACTCCCGGGTCGGTCCTACGTATCGGACCCGGACTCGCGGGTCCGGGTCTGGCTTGCGGACTCAGACTCGGGAGTCCGGGGACTCGCGAGTCTGAGTCCACACTTGGGACCCGGACTCGCGAGTATCTTGGGCTCAGACTCGTGAGTCTTGTCCATTCTGAGTTAGATTTCCCCAAGTTTATGAACATGGGATTTTGTTTGTTGTCAGTGTAGGGTTTTGTGACTCAGCACAAAGTGCTGGAAGTCAATGGTGGTCACCTGCTCATGGCATGTTAAGAGTGTGAATTCCTATTTGCCAATGTTGGTGTGCAGTCACATGTGGTACAGCAATTAGAAGCATTCCTGATCCATTCACATCACCAACAGCAGTCTCCTCAACAACTAACTTTGTGAAGTTAGTTGTTTGTAGTAATTTAAATGCAAGATAGCCAGCACTCACTCGTTCATTCATCACTTAAATGAACACTAAGATGGAACAGATATGGAGATTTCACATTGAACTTTGATCATTGAAACAAAAAATGGACAGTGACATGAAAGAAAGCGGGTGAACACATGCAGATCTAGGATACTTCCACTACATCATCCTCGTCGTCATCTTTCTCAGGACCATCCTCCTCCCCAGCATCTCGCTCTGCCTCATCGCCTCCATCCTCATCCTCAGATGAGGAACTATCCTCACTCTCATCTGCTGTCTCCGCACCTAGTGCTTCCTCTTCTTCTCCCTCATCATGTGAATCTGGCAACATTGCAGTCACCAAGCCTTTTATGGCTGCTACAGCTGCCTTCCTTCCTTCCCTACACCTACGTTTCTCCTTCCTCTCCTCCTCCACGAGCTCTGGTGCAACCTCTCCTACAAGCGTGACCGGGAAGTCACGGAGCACCGGATCATTGATCCACGATTTCAGGCACATGAGGTCCTGCACTGTAACGTTGGACAGGGAGTGACGAAAGTCTGTGATCACCATGCCTGCAAGAGCAAGGGTAGGGAACTTTCGCTGGTTATCGCGGTAGAAGTGTAAGACGTTGCACTTGCAACCTGCGCGGGCATTCGCCTTGTAGTCTTGGATCTCGCGCTCCAGCGTGTCGGGCGGTGCCTCTTCAACCACCGGTTCAGGCTCCTCGTACAGCTCATCTAGAGGGTCCTCCAAGACCACCTCCACCATTGTCTTCTTGTTCCGCTTGTCCTTCTTGCCCCGACCTTGCTTTGCGGCTGCTGCTGGACCTGTGATCTGCTGCTGGCTGCCGCTGCCACTACCAGATGCACCTGCTCTTGCAGCTGCTACTGATGTTGACTCGAGAGTAGCAGCATCTGCCACAATGCAGCAAACACGCAGAACAAAAATGAAAGCATGAACAGGTTTTAACACATGATGCTTGAATTCCAACATACATTCTATTGTACTACCCCCTCCCCCACACCACTAACATAAGTACCTGCCTCGTCGTCGTCGGCGTCTCCTTGCGTTGCCTGCGCAGCTCTTGCGGCAGCTTTGGCAGCAGCCCTCCGTTCCTCCTCTTCCCTGCGGCATTGAGCCTTCTCGTACCATGGCTTCAGTTCCTCCAGGCAACTGAAGCGAGGGTCTGCATCTGTCCCGAGTACGTGCCTCATGGAACACTTCTTCACGTACTTCTTCAACTACAGAGAAACAATTAGAGAAATAAATGTTGTCAGATGGGTGAAGCACAAAGCAAGACAGAGGCACACTGTCTTTACGACCACCACCACCATAAACACCATCAGCACCACCTCAAGCACCACCCTCACAACCACCACCACCACCATCAACACCATAACCACCATCACCATCACCACCATTACCTTGTCCTCTGCAGCACTGAGGCCTAACTTGAGGTCCAACAGCATCTGCTCTTGCGGGTCTAGCGGCTTCTTCTACTGCACTTTCTTCTCTACCTGGCTGGCCTTCACCTGCCACCTGTTCAGCTTCTTGAAAATGAGACTGAAGAACGGCAGCACAAGCGGGATCGTGGGGTACTGACTGCCGCTAATGTCCTCTGTAAACCCTTTGAAGGGTTTCAGCACGGCCGTGACCAGGGCTAGCAGCTCCCATACTGTCCCTTTAGGAGCTAGCTTGGTAGCCTTGTTCTTGAGCCAGAACTCCAAGGGCTCCTTCAGCTAAAAAACCAAGCACAAGCACAAGCACAAGCACATGCACAAGCACAAGCACATGCACAAGCACAAGCACACGGCACATAGTACAAGTAAAAGCAGGGAGCAGAAGCACAAGCGCAGACCAGAGCGTACAAAAGTAGAAAGTACCCTACCGGCAACAAGTAACATTACATGGCAGACTCTCGGCAGTGGAGCCCATACAAATTGAGGAGAAGCATCAAGTGAGCACACAGATGCATAAGCATCAAGTTATCACACAGATGCATAAGCTCCAATTGCACGTGCAATACATACCTGGACCATACGCTCACACATGTCCAGGGTAGAGTTCCAGCGGGTTGGTGTATCAATGTGCAGCGACATGTACTGTACTCCCTGAGCCGTGGCGACGTTGATTAGGCTCTCCTCACGCTTTGCCGACTTCGTGACGTGGTTCACAATGTCGCGGGCAATCTACAGCTGGCTGTTGACGTCCTCCACGTTAAGCAAGTCCTTCACCGCAAGGCTCATCGTGTGCCCCATACAGCAGATGTGTCCCGCTTTGCTGAGGGCATCGTTTTGGAGCACCAAGAAGTTGTCAACCCTACTGTCGTTTATGCTGTCGTTGTCCATCGTCACGCAAAAAACATTGTCCCAAAGGCCCCACTCCTTCACAGCAGCAGAGAACAGGGTGAACACGTTCTCAGCCGTGGCCAAGCCAGAAATACCTGGGAAAGAAATGGCAACATCCTGCATCTCCCAATCCTGGATCCAATGAGCTGTGACCCCGAGGTACTTGACGTTTCATCTGACTGCCATCCGTCTGTGGTGAAGGAAACACCGGACTCTATAGCTTGAAACTTTTTTTAATGCGCTTGTGGAAAGCTACAGCTCCCAACCTGATCTGCTTCGTAAGAGTGATCCTGCCAGGCAGCACTGCAAAGGGGTTGCAGTGCAAGTGTCCTTGGCGCAGCCAGGTTGACTCGATGGACAAAAAACTTTGGTTGGTGTCAACCACATGCTTCCAGACACAGCTGTGAAAGTATTTCTTGTTAAAAGCAATGCCAACTTCTGCAAGAGACCTGGCTAGAACTGTGTTGCCCGGCTCCACCTGTGCAGCAATTTCTGCAGCAGCCTGGGTTGCGGTGACGAGGTTCTGCGCTGCTTCGGCTGTCTTCAGCTCCTTCCACCGGGCATGGTGGCTTTTCCGCAGGTGCTTCCAACAGCTAGAAGTTCCACCATCAGATAGGATGTACGAGTCCTTTGTCGAGATGCGAGGACGGGGTGGGTAGAGCGTGCACCATGTGCGCAGGATGCCGTCGACCACAACGTAGTCGAAGACGTGCAAGATGACAGACGGGCGGCGTTTGCGGTTGTCAGGGCGTGGGTTGCTCGTTGCCACATTGTTAGACTGCTCTCTTCTATTCCCAGCACCAACGGCA
This sequence comes from Penium margaritaceum, assembly GCA_023375785.1. Lineage (NCBI taxonomy): Eukaryota > Viridiplantae > Streptophyta > Zygnematophyceae > Desmidiales > Peniaceae > Penium > Penium margaritaceum. Next base: position 11,789 of record SZWC01040392.1, read on the forward strand.
GGAGGTGCAGGGAGAGCTGGACCGGCGGCGGTCTGGTTGGATGCCATGGCCGCGGTTGCCCTGCCGTACGCACTGCGCACTAGCAGCGAGGTGCTGAGAGAGCTCCGCGCTCTCTCGCTCCAAAGTGGAAGCAACCCTATCGAAGATTGAGCATAGCCTAGCTTGTAGGTGGAGGACGGGGGGGCTGTGGTCGAGTC
>SZWC01040396.1:0-11983 GCA_023375785.1 Penium margaritaceum
TGTGTGTGTGTGTGTGTGTGTGTGTGTGTGTGTGTGTGTGTGTGTGTGTGTGAACATTTGTACCTCATCACTATGACGTCCACATCTATACCTTGTCAAAAAAAAAAGAGCTAGGTTGTGGTTCATAGATAGTGTCTAAGGGATGCACATGCAAGTAGACGGTGACCTTTGCACTTTCACATGGTACCAGGTGGGCTGTTTTTCCTTCTCAAAGAACTTAATTGTTTCTCCATTTTTGGAAAAAAAAACCATGAAATAGGAATTTAGTGTAGGTAAAGACGAGCTAATTGGTCTAGTCACCACCTAATTGTATCCTATTGAGATATGATTCCGCTACAAATTGATTGAATTTGAAAACAAATCTAGTTAATTGTGAGCAATATGTTTGTGGTTTTTACATGTGCAGTTCACTGTTTCTCCATGATCCAGATCGACATCTGGACAAGAAAAAATTATACAATGTACTTCGTCGCTTCGCGAAGGTGGCTGCTGAGGACATTTTTGGTTGGAATCAAAGTATTGGAGTGCAAAGTTGTTGTGGATTTGAGTACCATCCACTGTATAAGTGTTTGAGTTTCACTAATTTTGTTGTATTGATGTGTACAAAATTTCCTTGAAAAAATAAGTGTGCATCTTGAAAATATTTAAAACAAAAAAATCATCTTACACTAAACTATCTGACAGAGAGGCTAGGGAGAAAATACACATTGTCAAGCAGTTTGGCTTTTTTGGTCAAAATCATTGATTGATGAACTGGGTCAATCTTTGAAGGTTTTACCTTCCAATTTTGTGATAGATAGACAGATAAATGGATAGATAGATAGATAGATCAATCTCATTCGATAAATTGTGAGTTTTGCATGTGATAGCAAGCTCCGGGTTGTGCACCAAGTGGAATCATCAAAAGAAAAATCCAACCAAAAAAAAGCACACTGTGGATAGTCTAAAACATAGCCCTGAACTCACACTCGTGATCTTGACAAGCTCATCCTGTCCATCTACCCCCGCTCCAGAAAGCACATGTCTACCTCGGATGGTACCTCATCCCTCCTGTACACCCTGGCAATGTGCAGGTCAAGAGAAGTGTCAACGGCACGCTCTGCAGCATGGTGTTGCCATTGCTATGCCTCTGCTTGATGGAGGGCCGCTGACATGTGCTCATTGAGGAGGATGTGCAACAGAACTGAAATCCTCGCAGTACCTCCCAGCCGGGCCTGCCTCCAACGACTTCTGCAACACCTTGCAAAGGCCTTGCAAAAGGCCCCTAAGGTCTCCATCGCAGGGTAGACAAGTGATCCATGTGATTGCGCTCTGCCTCACATCGTCACCATCCATACTTTCTCTTATTCACCCTCACAGCATCTTCCAATGCCACTCCCCACCGCTCCGTCGACACCCTCTGTAGACTCGGCCACTGCGGATCTGTGACGACCACGTCCATCATATGCGTATGACCCGTGGCTGGTTCAAAACATGTGATATCCAGACGACTCTCTGGTAGCAGTCATGCAAGCTCAACTTTCACCCCGCCCATCCCACTCTTGCTTACCACTACTGCCAACTCTCTCATCATTGCATCATGAACCGCCTTCATACCCCCTCCCCCGACACAACGGAGGGCATGCTGTGGTGCGCATGGGTTTATAGGGATCCCTCTCCATACGTGTACACACTGGCATATGGCAAAGGTGTGCAATCAGTCACCAAAGACGGAACGTGCACGCCACTCTCTTGTTCGCCCGTGCCATGTACAATCGGTCAGTGGTAGACCAAGGATGTGCCGATAGCGAGTCCCCCCTGTGCTCCTCCTAGACTTTCTCCAGCTGCTGCAACTGTAGGAGCGCCTCCTCTCCTCTCGACTCCACTGTTACCATCGATGAGAGCTCCCCAAACTCCAACTCGTGGATCGTATCACATAGGTCCTGCACTACGCGCTTGGGACTCTCCTGCTTGCATTCTGCCAATTGTAGAACCTTCATCTTCACTACGTCTGGGAAGCCCTGCAGCGTTCTCTCTCAAAGGTCAGCAAAATCCCCCCTCATCCGTGGCCTCCTTCCTCCTCCTCCGCTCTCTCCATTCTTCTCAGACCCTCATAGATGGAGGAGACATCTCACCACGTACCAGGACTGCCCCCCGACATCTGCCCCAACACCTGTCCCAGCCCCGTTGATAGGTATAGCTAGCATTTACAGGATTGAACCTCCACCCAACCGCTGCCAATCTCCTTTGTAGTACTGTGGATTCCACCTCTGGCTCGTGCAATGGACCCAACAAGTATGTTTCATCCAAGTACGCCAGCACCGGTCCTTTCCCTCCCAATGCTTTCTGTGAAGCCTCTGGTTCATCCTGTTGTGCCAAAGTGTAGAGAAAAGGGTTGATTGGGTCTCCCTGTTGCATCCCCCTCTCCGATTGGAGCACGCACGGCTGTGCCCTTCCCTGTTAATATTTTTCCAAGGATTGGTCATAAAAGAGGGTCAGAGCTATGAGCAGCCACTCCAATCCACTCGCCCGTACCACCTGAAAGATTACTGCTCGCTCGTCCAAGTTGTGTGCATTATTCACGTTGATACTTAGAAGCCCCCACTCTGCATGCTTGTCCAACTGCTCCATGGTGGTGTGGACCACCATGTCCCCCCGACCATTCCCACCGCCTCCAGTAGCGGTGCCAATGCTCTCTCCATCTTGCTCCTACCCGTACTCATCATCCATCTCCAAAACAAGTGTGGAATCACCTCTCCAACTGCAATCGGCCTCATAACACCATCAAGCTTTGTCAGCGCAATAATCCTGCTCGCTGCAAGGAGGTCTCGGCCTGTGGGATGGAGGCGTCCTCCGCATAGAGAGGCGAGTAGCTGCACCAATAGCCTCATGAGCTGCTCCTCTCCCACCACCACATGTTCAAGATGGTCCCCTTTCAGCCACGACAACCCCACCGCCGTACCTTTGCTGCTATCCAATAGGGCCATCTGCGCCTCGTCTGCAACTAAGAACCCTGCAGGAGCCCGCCTTGCCATCGTTGCTGCCTATGCTGGTGTTGGCCGCTCCTCTGCCGGGTGCTTCACACGTAGTTGCGTCAAGAGCTCTGGCCCAGGTGGTGCCAATGAGAAACTGTCCAAGGCATTGCATGCCTTGGAAGCATTCCCCCTGGTGGAACTTGGTCACTGCCCTCTGCAGTCGCTGCTCCCTTGCCTCCTCCTTTTTGTGATGTAGACGGCGTGGCAGTGATGGACATCCTGCATGGCGTGAATGTGAGACAGCCTCGCTACAAAGCTCTTCCCACTCTCACTACAAGAGCCAAGTGGCCAGAAATCTCACCCAGTCGGTATCTAAGCCACACCTATGCTGTAGATGCGTCTTGAAGATGAGGCTCGGCATCGCCTGGAGTAGTAAAGGATTTACGGCGTCCATGGGATGGGAGGTGGGCAGCACAAGGGACACTGCCACCGCTGCTCTAACTGCGTCCAATGCACCTGCCAAGATCAGTGAGTAGAGAAAAGGAAGAAGCACCTCAGTGCTATACAATCGGCCCCACTCTAGCCTCTCTGTCCACAGCCGACTACTTCTTGTCCTTGTCAATTAGGCCAGTACGTCTTCACTCCTTTTTCATAACTTACAGGAACATCAGAGATTTTTCCTGACCAGCCTTCTCGTAAGTGCAAGGAGAATGATGTTGAGCTTGTAGAGTGCCAGAAGCTTCACATCTTTGCATGGAGAAATGCAATGGAATCTTGCACGGTGGTCCACCGGTTTGGGCTAGCATTGGTGTCAAGCAAGTTGCAACACATTGGTTTCTACTGTGTGGAGGCGGCTACAAAGGGGCGTACGTGTCAAATCAATGCAGTTGTGAGCTTTAAGCTGGGAGGGTTGAAAACATATCATATGAAAAAAGAACACCATTGTACACTGTCCACTGGCCGAGGGATCCCTGGCTGGAATGCAAAGTGGATTTCAAGCAAGATTGTAGGGATGATGGCCAAGGATCCAACATCTTCACCGACCATGTTAAAAGTGATCATCCAGTGGAAGCTAGCATATAGGTTGTGAAAGACACTCTTTGCCTAGTCTTTGGCGGAAACACAACCAATGGGGGAAAGTCCCAAGTCTTGGTACAACTTTGCATCTAATTACGAGGAGATGAGCATGTCATTTTCCTTTTTATATCACGAGATTCATATCCAAGTGACGTACTGAAACATGTGTCTGTTCCTGGCATTAAAAGAAGTGGATCCGTTGATACATGCAGCGATTAAGATGGTTGACGCTTCAAATTTTAAGTGGGAACTTGGGGCTCCGGGCGCAATGAGGAAAGGCTGGATTTTTTGTTGCTAGATGTTCACTATGGATGGGACCTTTCTAAGAAATGTGCACAAAAAGGTCAAACGATTTTACACAAATGACCATGCATCACCGATGTTGTGGACTACAATCCCTTTTGGAGAATGAGCAGGCATGCATGCGCTTCCTCTTACAATTCTTGAGCGATTATCCCATTGCTCGTGCGTTTGTCATCATATCAGACACAAAAGGACGAATCATCAAATTTATCAAACGCCATCTTCCTAGATTAACACACACATGTCACACATGGTACCTGGGGATTAACGTCCAGGAAATAAAATTGAGGAAGGTCTCGCATTAGAAATACTGTTGTGCAAAGGACTGATGTACAAGCAGTTCCAGCATGTGGCCCAACACCTACATACAGTCATTGCCCGGGCCATTGACCATTTCATCCAAGGTTCCAATGGCAGCGGCATTCCAATCCACAAGTGGAAGTTGCACATGTGTCCCATGCCTGGCTGCATAAAACTACAAAAAACATGTTCATGTGATGGGGCTTGCACGTAATTGAGGCTGGGAGGTTATCACTGCCAATGGCATTAGCATTAGAAGCCATGGCACAATATGCTTTCTGGTGTATCCATACCTAAGTCACACTTTAAAAATCTCTTCTGAGGTCATTGAATCAATGCATTGCCTTCTGGGATGTCAGACATTGCACCTCGCGGTCCTAGTCAAGGTCTGTGATGCTTTGCCTGAAGTGGGCAAGAATATTTGTAAAGGTTATACCAGAATCTCATATCTTTGAAGCCTTGGCAATGGCGTCGTGAACCTTGCACTGGTTGTGAGCCTTCTCCTTTATGAGGACAGTATGGTTCACTTACATTTCCTCAAGAAGGTCCAACATGCTAGAGTGGTTACAAAGGTGCCTTATTGATTCTTCATCATAGGCATGGGTTTCAACACCTACACCTCTTTCAGAAGTAGATTCCCAAATATTGCATTCAATTTTTAGGTGACCCACTACTTCAACGGCCGCCTCAATGAGCTGTTGGCATGGAGCATGGATAGATACCCTTTGTCACATCATCATCCAGCTCATGCTCATGAGATCTTCCCAAGATTCTTCTTTTGGCACCTTTCTTGCTGTCACCATCCTCAATGCTATTGAGAACTTCCTCTACAATGGCATACACCTTACCATTCTTGACCAATCACCAAAAGTTATCCTTTTGACAATGACAAGTGTTGGCCTAAGGGTGAGTGTGCACCCAGGAGGGTCCCTAGCAGTGGCTGGTTCACACCACCAAATGTTTTTTTAGAGACTCAAACTGTGGAGGCAACTGGTTCCAAGGATGGAAGAAAACTAGTCAGAGAGTGTGGCAATGGTTTTTTGGCATCAATGGACTGGGAATGAACTCTTGATCAATGCTCACAAGCAATGAAATTTTATAGCCACTGATATAAACTTTCCAGAACACCAAAGCATGCCAGATTTGAATCTTCCTAGTAGATTCTTTGACTTCTAGAGTGTCCCTTGGTAGGCCGTCCTTTTTCCCACCAAGAAAGGCAACCATTCCCTCCTCTAGAATATTCTTCCCCTTCCTAGATTCCTCAGTTTGCTTCTAGGAGGAAGGAAGACACCTTTAGATGCCTTGTAGGACAAGTCACCCCTTCTAGAAGGTGTGCCACCTTCATGGACCTTACCCTAGCCTTCTAGAAAGCTTAATGAGGATCTGTAGAAGTTGAGCTAGCTTCCTGGCACCTGTTTTTCCACATTCCTTGAGGCAGGGCAGAAATTCATCTTGTGGGACTTGAACCCGGGCCCCTGCCTCTAGATGTGGACACCATTAACCACTAAGCCACTTGGGCTTGTCTTTTTGGTGTTCATGTTGGATTCACTCCTGCCATGGTGAGGAGCATCACTAAAACAATCTCCACCTTGCGCATCACCCATGGCACTTGTCCATGCTCAACCTGCAACTCAAGCGGCTTGGAAAAACCCAAGTTCCATGAAAGTAGCATCATGCTTGTCCTTGGATTGCGCCTTTGTCATGGCATCAGCAAGCATGTGCTTTGTGCCACAGTGCACAAGCACCACGTCACCCTTTTCAACAAGATCTTGTGCAAAGTGATGCCGGATCTCTATGTGCTTGGTCCTCCGGTGTAGCACAGGATTCTTGGTCATGCTGATGGCACTCATGTTGTCAACGTTGAGAGTCGTCTGCTTCTTCTGCATCACCCAATCTCCTTGAGCAATTGCCGCAGCCATAACACCTCCTTTGCGGCTTCCGCGAGTGCAATGTACTCCACCTTGGTACTGGGCAACGCCACACAGTCTTGTTTTTGGCTTACCCAAGACACCGTTGCACCACCAAGCACAAAAGCATAGCCCAATGTTGACTTTTGGTCATCAACATCACCTTCCCAGTCAGCATCAGAGTAGCCAACCAACTCGAGGGAGTCAGTCAGGGCTCCCCTTCCAAACACAAGTCACGACTATGTCATCGCCTTCAAGTAGCGGAGGATTCTCTTGACCGTTTGCCAATGAAGTAGCCCAGGATCAGCAACATAGCGGCTCACTTGTCCGTCGGCAAAGGAAAGAGTAGGCTGCATCACCACCATGGTATAAAATGTGTTGTCCATTGCGGACTGGTACGGTACTCCAGCCATCTCCTCCTTCTCGTCCTCCATGCTTGGGCACATGCTCGAGCTCAGCTCACATGTCGTTGTCATAGGCACGCTGATGGGGTTGCACTCCTCCATGTTGTAGCGGCGGAGCACCTTCTGCACCTGTTTTTCTTGACCCATCTCAAGCGTGCGTTCTTTGCATTCCCTCCTGATGGCGATGCCTAGGTAGTAGTCGAGCTCGCCCATGCCCGTCATCTTGAACGAAACGCCAAGCTGTTTCTTTAGGCTCTTGAGCTTCCCCTCATCCGAAGACACGAGGATGAGGTCATCCACATAGAGGATGACAACTTGGTGGATCCCTGGCTGCTTGCGCACATACACGCTGTGATCCGCCTCACAGCGCTTGAAGCCAAGCTCACCCATGAAACTGTCCATCTTGAGGTACCACATGAGCGGAGCTTGCTTCAGTCCATGGAGTGCCTTGCGAAGCCGGCACACCTTCCCATGCGGCGCATCCATCCCCTCCAGCACCTGCACGTAGACTTCCTTGTCCAGGACGCCATTGAGGAATGTAGTTTTAACGTCCATTTGGTGGATTTGATAGTTGCGTGCTGCTGCCACCAAAAGGATAGTGCAAAGGAGGAAAACTTGGCCACTGGTGTGAAGGTCTTGTTGTAGTGCTTCCCTTTTCTCTGGGCATACCCCTTAGCCACCAGCCGTGCCTTGCATTGCTCCACCTCCCCCTCCTTCATGAGTTTCTTTCGGAAGATCCACTTGGAGCCGATAGTTTTCTTCCCCTCCGGCAGGTTAACCAGCTCCCAAGTGCTGTTCTCCTTGTGGGAGGCAAGCTCAGATTTTATTGCTCCCTCCCACTCAGCCCCATCCTTTTAATGTAATACCTCCTTCACAGATTGAGGCTCCTCTTGTGTGAAGAAGGCTTGTGCAGACCCAATCCAAATGCCCTTGTTGGCATCGTACCTCTTCGTCCTTCTTTGCATATGATTGTTTGCTTGGGGCTGTTGAGGTGGATGTTGTTGTTGCTATCCCCTTTCGGCGCCATCCTCTCCAAGCGCTTGCTCCCCCATTCCTCGAGACCTTGGATACATCAGTCAACTCCCCACCTCCACGTCTAGCTCCGGTTCTTCAGACTCGTCATCCGAACTGGCGGGAGCAAAGTCTGCCGCTCGCCCATCCCTTGGGCGAACCTCTCCAGTTGGAGCTATTACAAGGACGTCACCCTCATTCACATCCTCTAGTGTCTCCCCTTCAAGGAGTGGCATCCACTCCCCTCTCCTGGAGAGACCTGCCTCCTTGTCCTTCCAACGGCTTTTCTTGTGGAACGTGACATCGCGGCTCCGCACAACTTGCTGCCTCCTTGGGTAAAAGAGCCAGTATGCCTTGCTTCCACTCTCACACCCAAGGAAAACACACCGGTGGGTACGCGTGTCCAGCTTGCTCCGTCCCTCACGTGCCTACACCACCGCATGTACAACACAACCAAATGTGCGGAGATGATCCATTGCCGGCTTCCTCCCACTCCACACCACTTGTGGCCTCTTCCATGCCTTGCTCTCTTTGTCCTTCAATTGGTTGGTCGACGTAAGGTTCATGATGTACACCGCTGTCCATGCCGCCTCTACCCAGAACTTTTGTGCAAGTCTGGCGTCACTCAACATGGATCGCACCATGTTAAGGATTGTGCGATTCACTCTCTTTGCGATGCCATTTTGTTACCGAAAGTGTGGATTTGTTTTCTACCACTCAATTCCCTTGCTCTTCATCCACCCACGGCAACCCGCACATTCACCGCCGTTATCACTCCGGAATTCCTTCACCTTAAACTCTGTCTGTCGCTCCACATGTGCCACAAACTCCTGCATGCGCACAAGGACTTCACTTCTTGGCTTCATGAGGTAGAGGTACATTTTGTGGTTGTGGTCGTCGATGAAGGTGAGGAAGTAGCAAGCTCCGCCGATGGATCTCTCAAGTGGTCCACACACATCAGTGTGTACCACTGCCAACTTTGCCAATGCACGCGTACCCTTGGCCACCAATGGCTGCCGCATTGATTTGCCAACGATGTATAGCTCACACACAGTCTCCTTGGTTCCATCAAGGCCACTGATTTGGAGACCCCACACCACCTCCCTCTTTGCCATCTCCTTCACCGTTGATGAAGAAATGTGGTAAAGTTGGCGGTGCCATGTGTCTAGGTCTCCTTCATCCTTCATTGCAAGGCTGTCGGCATTGAACCCTACCAGGTTGCTAAGGATCTTGGCGCGTAGCAAGTACAAGTCATCCTCCCTCTTGGCTCGCACAATCACCTCACCCTTGCCCTCCTTGCGAATGCCAGGCTCCTTCTTTGTGAAGAGCACCTCAAGTCCATTGTCGGTAAGGCGGCTGACAGAGAGCAGGTTTGTGGAGAACATCGTGGATTGTGCTTGTGATAGATTTTTCGTCCACAATTGACTCAATGCGAACGTCCCCCTCACCGGCGGCTGCCTCTGTTTTTCCATTGGCCACTGTCATGCGTCTCTCAGAGGAGCCATAGGTGACCAATCCTGTCCTGTTGCATTGGGTGTGGCGGCCTGATCTGGAGTCAATGACGACAACTCCCAGATCCTTCAAGTCGGTGGATTTGTACGCCATGAGGGCCTGCTTGTCTTTCTTCCCGTCCTCCTACGACTAGTCTGGCTTCTTCTTGGAGCAGTTGCGCCCATCGTGGCACTCCTTGCCACAGTTAAAGCACTCCCCCTTCCTGTTACCCTTCTTGGTGCCCGGCTTGGCAACCCTCCACTTGTTACCTTGGCCTCCACTATGAGGATGAACTATGTAAGCAGAACTTGATGCCGCTATACTCTCTCATCCGCCATGCCGCACCCACGTGTTACAGATGCACTCAGCAACCTTTGGACATTTCAGCTTGTTGGAAGGCCAACCACCAAGGACTGTGATCATGGGACCCCAACTGTCCGGGCCAAAAGGAGGATCTTAGCTTGCACCTGAGAGTCGACCTCCCAACCAATGGCCACACACTCCGCTGCAAGTGACTCAATCTGCTGCATGATCTCCATGACGTTGTCACCTTTGTTGGCTTGGAGGGTGACGAGCCGTTTGAAGATGAAGAGCTGATTGGCGAGGTTGCTTGATTGGTAGATGGAGCAAAGTTTCGACCATGCTTCTATGGCCACGGTGCATCGTTGGATGTGCCCAAGTTGTGGCGGGCATAGCGTAGACACAAGGAGCACCAACACCTTTTTGTTGCACTTCTTGTAGGACTCCTTCACCTCAGCTGTTGCAGTCTCTGACGGAGAAGTCTCATCACCCTTCACGAGCTCAAGCAATCCCTTGTCATTGAGGAAGACCTCAAACTGCCACCTCCATCTGGCCAAGCCTGTCCCATCAAACTTAAGGATAGTGCAGCTGCTCCCTTGCTCGTTGGCGGCCATGTCTTGATCTAGGAAGAGTGAACACAAGCCGACTTGGGATCTCTTAAAGGCGTGGGTCCATAACCCTTTGTTGGCCTGAGGGTGAATGTGCACCTAGGAGGGTCCCTAGCAGTGGCTGGTTCACACCACCAGCTGTTTTTGGAGAGAATGAAACTGTGGAGGTAACTGGTTCTAAGGATGACAGAAAACAGGTCAGAGAGTGTGGCAATAGTGTTTTGGCCTCAATGGACTGGGAATGAACTCTTGATCAAGGCTCACAAGCAGTGGAATTTTATAGCCACTGATCTAAGCTTTCTAGGAACACCAAAGCATGTTAAATTTGAAGCTCCTTAGCAGATTCTATATCTTCTAGAGCGTCCCTTGGTAGGCTGTCCTTTTTCCCACCTAGGAAGGCAACCCTTCCCTCCTCTAAAAGATTATGCCCCTTCCTAGATTCCTCAGCTTGCTTCTAGGAGGAAGGAAGGTATCCAAAAGTCCAAGACACCTCTAGATGCCTTGTAGGACAAGTCACCCCTTCTAGAAGGTGTGCCACCTTCCTGGAACTTACCCTAGCCTTCTAAAAACTTATAAGGATCTCTAGAAGTTGAGCTAGCTTCTTGGCACTTATTTCTCCACCTTCCTCGAGGCAGGGCAGGATTCATCTTGTAGGAATTGAACCCAGATCCCTGTCTTTCAATGTGGACACCATTAAGCACAAAGCCACTTGTGCTTGTCTTTTTGGTGTTCCTCTTTGGACTCACTCCTGCCATGGTGAGGAGCATCACTATAACGACAAGAGTTGCAGTCCTAGTCCTCTTCCTTTCGCTCTTTGTCAAGGTCCACAATTGTAAGGTTCTCCCTAGCTGTACCTTTCATCGCATGGGATTTATCCACTTTCAAGTTGAAGAGATATTTGAGTGCTTTCTCGGCATCTGCATGCCTCTTGGAGTTACCGAGAATGGACATAGGTTGCCTTAGGAGAAACAGCCTCCTTAGATTTGGCAACGGTGCTCACGGATGCCACATTTTGGACTCTGCCAAGGGCATGTGGTAAGGCCGTGACCACTTTGCCCTTCTTGGTGGTAGACGGTCTGGCGCTTGCCATCTTGTGTGAAACTAGCATGTAAACATTGTGTGCGTGTTGCACACAACCATGTCACCAGGGAGAGACCACACTTTGTGACCATTCATGGCCGAGTACATGTAAGGCACATGGTGGACCTACGGTGCTTCATGTGTGACTACATGCATGGCCATGCGTTTGGGAGAACCTGATAGCAGGTGTGAACAGACAAGATAGAGGTGGGGAAAAAACAAATCGCACAGGTGGATGTGAGCTAGAAGCTCATCAACAGGAGCCGAACCCACTACAATCCCATGTCTTCTATGAGTGAAGATAGAATAAGCCCAGCAGCACACTGCTAGGGCCAAGCATGCCATGCCACTCAGTCAGTCACTCAATTACTCACTCACTCACTCACTCACTCACTCACTCACTCACTCCCTCACTCACTCCCTCACTCACTCACTCACTCACTCACTCACTAACTCACTCACTCAATCACTCACTAACTCACTCACTCACTCACTCACTCACTCACTCACTCACTCACTCACTCACTCACTCACTCACTCACTCACTC
>SZWC01040400.1:0-11982 GCA_023375785.1 Penium margaritaceum
GAGTGCCTGGATCTGCACGCTCGGGCATGAGGTGCATCAAACAGAAGTCATGTGGCACCCTGCAGTGTGCTTGTCTCTTCAACACGAAGAGTGTCTGCAGCCCTGGGGGAGTTACTCGCGGATGCGTACTCTTCAGGAGGTTTGGCACCTTCAGCCGCAATGAGCAGAACTCTTTCTGCCCTGACTATGTCTAAACATCTGGCAGGAAGGAAGAGTCGAGGATAGTGACTTGGGGGGTGGGGGGGTTGGACTGTGTGGACGCTTTCTTCAGGCATACTCAATGCCTAGGAAACATGTGAACAAGTCTCCCATAACAAATCCTCACTGGAGTTTGTTGTATCTGCAAATTGAAGTACATGTGACAAACAAATTTGTGGAGCAGAAATGTTTGCAAACAATCTCTGCCTGAAGAAGGTTTCCCTGTACAAGTTGAAAAACAGCACAATCAAGATGTGACCTGGTAGTAAAAACTGTTCAAGTAACCTAAAAATGAATGGGATGTATTTCACTGAGGACATCGTTTCATTCAGCAATACTTTGGCAAACCTGGAACAATTAATTCCCACAGTGTAACACTTCATTCACGCATATGAGTACGATGCCATCTCTTCAACCCTGGGGGAGTTGATCTCTAGTGGTGAGGATGATGGAGCCAGTTCCATCATCAGCAGCATCAGCACCAGTTCTGCTGCATCCTCCTGGGGGCATTGCGAGCTTGGTTAACTGCCGTAGTGTCTCTTATGTTCGACTAAAATAATTATTTTCCTTCGTCTATTCGAGCACCTAATTAATTCTGTTGTACTGGACGAATAGGGTTCGTCCAGTACTGACAGTCAAATTTAACTGTCACTAAATTGGAACATTAGATGCAGGTCGCATCCATCCGCCATGCAGGTGTGTGGCGGTGAGGTGTGTGGCGGCCGCAATGCGTGCAGCCACCCACAGCCGCAGGAGCAGAGTGAGAAAGTGCGTAGAAGCTTCCTAGCAACACGGCCGCTGACCGGGCGTCAGTGCCCATTTTGACACATTTTGACTTGTGTCTCCTAGCCAAACCCTTGTGTACGACCTGTGACCGTCGTCACCGTCTGATCAGGCACAAGGCATAAATACCTGCAGCGGCTAACAGCGAGTGTCGCACGCGGCAGTCCAAGAGCTGTCCTAAAACCGGCCCAAAGCCACTGTTTTGGCCGTAATTCTACGCTCACATGTCAGAATCCTACGCCGCCTGAACCTAGACGTGCAGAATCAAAAGACGGTCGGAACGACTGGTCACATGCATCCATCCATCGACTGACAGCGAGTATACAATGCAAAAACATGCAAACAAGCCTCATGCCCAGTCGCCGAAAGGCGCCTGCAAACCGTAGAAGGCACAGCAAGGAGTCCCGGTGACATCTGGGGCTCTGGAACAATGGTCGGTGAGCTCCAGACGTGTAGTCCGCCGCCTGTCGTCGCGCCGGTGTCACCAGGGTCGCATGCCTCAGGGATCTGCATGAGTATGGACACGGCCGAGTGGTCACAGTAAACTGTACAGGAACGGCACAAAGCACAACACTCCTCGATGACCCGATGGTACGCATGTCCATACGCGTGCAGCACTGGTACAACCACATAGTGAGTGACACAGACAGATGAGACGACAACGTACATCCCACACTCAACCACTGTCACGCACGGGGCGAAGCCCAACAGAACGAATGGCCACCAGGAACTTTCCGCGGGCAAGTGCCTTCGTCAAGAAATCAGCTCGCTGCAAGTCAGTGCTAATCCACATGATGGACATCACGCGTCGCTCCACCAGATCACGAACGAAGTGATGCTCAACCGCAATGTGCTTTGTGCGAGCATGGAAAACACCACAGTTCTCCGCAATGGCGAGAGAACTCTGGTTGTCGCAACGCAACACAATGGCGGGTTCTGCCAGCCCAAGCTTAAGAAACAAGCGCTGCAGCCAAACTGCCTCAGCAGCCCCTGCCCCTAAAGCCACATACTCTGCCTCCGACGAGCTACGTGCGATGCAGCCCTGCTTCCCGCTGCGCCAAGACAAAGCGGTACCACCGAGCAGAAACACGTAACCAGTGCGACTGCGCCCGTCAGGGCTCCAAGCCCTGTCACTGTCAGTGTAGCCGTCAAGGACCACCGAACACTGCCGACGAAAGCAGAGTCCGAGATATGGCGTGGAGACCACGTACCGTACCACTCGTACAGCCGCGTGAAGAGCTCTCGCACGTAGAGCCTGCGACAACTGAGCGATGAGGTTGACGGCGAACACGATGTCGGGACGCGTGGTAGTGGCCAGGTACATCAGAGATACGATAAGACGGAGATACAAGGTCACGTCCACTGTTTCCCCAGCCATGTAGGGTCATCCACCTTCAGGGCATCCTGCCCATCAGGTGTGAGTGGTGTGGAAGCAGTGGGCACTACACCAAGGAGATCGCTAAAGCGCTCCCCCACGACTCGTGCGTATCGGGCCTGATGCAGCAACAGTATCCGATGTCTGCGATCTCGCACAATCTCCATACCGAGAAACACCGATACAGAACCGAGGTCCTTCATCCTATAGGCGGTCTGCAAGACAGCCTTGGCCTCCTTCACGGCCTCCAGCGACGGAGACGCGATCAGAAGGTCATCAACATAGACCAGGATGGCGGTAAACCGCTCGGGTGTCGGTAGGATGAAGAGTGAGGGGTCTGCCTCGCTCTGTACGTATCTTGCGCGAGTCAAGGTGCCAGTGATCTCCCGGTTCCAACACCGTGGAGACTGCTTGAGGCCGTACAAGGACTTGCGCAAGCGCCAGACCTTGTCACCGTCCTCAAAGCTTGGTGGCTGAGCCACGTAGATCTCCTCATCTGAAGAGCCATGGAGGAACGCGTTGTTCACATCCATCTGGTGTAGTTCCCAGTCATGCTGAGCTACTACACCGAACAGAGGTCGAGCTGAGGTCATGCGGCCGACAGGGGCAAAGGTGTCAGTGTAATCAACTCCCTCAATCTGAGAGAACCCCTTGACGACCAAGTGAGCCATCCGGCTTCACTTTCTTGCGAAAGACCCACTTGACCTGAATCGCTTTCCTCACAGGGGGAAGGTCGACCAGCTCGTAGACTCCGTGCTCTCCGATAGTGTGAAGCTCATCCTCGCAAGCAGCTCGCCAGGCATCAGCATCCTGCGATGAGAAAGCCTCCCTCTATGTGCCCGGGTCCGGCGCCATAGAGGGGGAACTTTGCGTGGCAAGTGCACACGCCTCAGTGTCTGGCCTGACGGCCACGAGATCAGCTGCTGCGTCACAGGCGATATGGAACTCGCGAGTGACCAGGTCGTGCCCTATGGGGCACGCTGGGTGTACCTCTGAAAGCTCAGTGCGGACACTCAGGCCTAAGGCCTTTGTGCCTGGATCACCGCTCGCTATGCTGCGAGAGGAACGTCTGGGTCCGGAACCCGATGCTTGCTGAGCTCCAGAATCCAGTGGTCGAAGGCGACCACCGGGCTCACGGGAGTAACCGGAGGTCGAGGGGCGCACCTCAGGCTCAGGAACAGGTACGCCCACAGGGACAGGTACGACCACAGCTGGTGAGGACTGAAACGAGGCAGTTGGAGATGCCGTGCGAGGAGATGCATGTGTGGGGGACACTGAGCTGGGGATGACAGCGGGCAAGGCTGGCCCGGACACTGAGACAGGAGTGTCGGCCGACGTAGGGACACGAGTGGGCTGGACTGGGTCAGACGCCGGAGAGGGGTGCCAGTGGACACAAGTGGTGATGCAGGAGGAGGCGTGAGAGCAGCGGTACCTCTGGGGTGTGAAACAGGCTGAACAGGCAGGATCTCTGGACCAACGACAATGATAGCCGGATCATCAAGTGCTGGAGATCGAGAGGGGACTCGAGCGGACACATCAGCCTGACGAGAAATGGTCGCTGGCGGAGAGGTCTCCCCCATCCGCCGAGGACCCTCACAGGAAGGGACATGAGCCGAAGAGAAGGCTGTGATCGAAGTCAGATCACAGTAGGTGAGTAACTCAAAAAACAGCGCGTCACGGGACTCAACGACACGACGGCGAGTGGGGTCCCAAAAGCGCCAGGCCTTCGACTGCGGGGAGATGCCGATGAAGGCACACAAGCGACCCCGAGGGGAGACCTTGGACCCCTGCTGGTCCTCGGTGTACCATACACAGGCCAGGGATCCCCAGATGCGTGCGAGACGAAGATCAGCACGGTGGCCAAACCAGAGCTCGTTCGGTGTAACATGATCCGGAAGCGGACCATGCGGGAGGCGGTTCCAGACCCAAGTCATGTAGGCGAAGCCCTTGAATGCGCAGGACTCCGGGAGATCGCACTCAGACCGCATGGCGCGAACCGCATCCTCCATGGTGCGGTTCCAGCGCTCAGATACACTGTTCTGCTGTGGGGTAGCAAGAGCGGAGACCTGGTGAAAAATGCCGTGCTCAGCAAAGAAGGAGTCCATCTCGCCGAGGAACTCGTCGCCGCGATCCGAGTGAAAGGTATGTAGCGTGTGGCGAGACTGACGCTCAGCCATCACGAGCCAGAGCCGAACCGCAAGGGCGGCGCGCTCTTCTGACGCAGACTGTAGACCCACCGCATCCGGGTGAAGTCATCAGTCAGCGTCAGAACATACCGGCCCCTCTCGGACAGCGACTCGACCGGGAGAGGACCGAGCAGGTCCGAGTGGACCAACTCGAGGGGCCTCAACGCTCGGGAACGCAAATCAGGGTAAGTGTATCGGTGTATCTTTCCCTGAGCGCAAGAAAAGACAGTCGGTCTTGGGTGGCTTCTCGAAAGAAGCCACGTCAAGACCAAGAGCGGGCTGTGTCCGGATGAGCTTCGACACAGTGTCGGAGCCCACGTGACACAGACGTCGGTGAAGCAACCGCTGGTGTTCCGGGGATAGAACACCAGTGACAAAAACGCGACCAGAGGAGGAGGGNCTGGTGAAAAATGCCGTGCTCAGCAAAGAAGGAGTCCATCTCGCCGAGGAACTCGCCGCCGCGATCCGAGCGAAAGGTATGTAGCGTGTGGCGAGACTGACGCTCAGCCATCACGAGCCAGAGCCGAACCGCAAGGGCGGCGTCGCTCTTCTGACGCAGACTGTAGACCCACCGCATCCGGGTGAAGTCATCAGTCAGCGTCAGAACATACCGGCCCCTCTCGGACAGCGACTCGACCGGGAGAGGACCGAGCAGGTCCGAGTGGACCAACTCGAGGGGCCTCAACGCTCGGGAACGCAAATCAGGGTAAGTGTATCGGTGTATCTTTCCCTGAGCGCAAGAAAAGACAGTCGGTCTTGGGTGGCTTCTCGAAAGAAGCCACGTCAAGACGAAGAGCGGGCTGTGTCCGGATGAGCTTCGACACAGTGTCAGAGCCCACGTGACACAGACGTCGGTGAAGCAACCGCTGGTGTTCTGGGGATAGAACACCAGTGACAAAAACGCGACCAGAGGAGGAGGGAGAGCAAGGGGAGGAGGGCCGAGCAATGCGGTACAAATCATCTACGATTGAAGCACGTAGGACAATGCTACGGGTGTCAAGAGCAGTCACAATTGCTGAATCAGCGGTATGCTCAACGGAGAGACCCATCAGAGTGCAGGCACGCACAGACAGCAGACTGAGCTCAAGATCAGGCACAAACAGCACGTCAGAGAGATACAGGGGGCCAGACGGACCATCAAAGCATACAACCCCAACACCGTGAACCGGTAAGGACTGACCAGAACCTGTACGAACAGAACGGACAGTCGTGACAGGACCAAGTACCACAAAGTCACTACGACGACACGTCATGTGGTGGGTGGCACCGGAATCGATGATCCAAGTGCCACCGGAGTCACGACTGGTGGACGTCACTGTACAACGAGCAATAGAACACTCGGCATCAGAGGGACGCTGAGCCGTCAGTGGGAAGGAACGACGTACATCACGAAGATGAGACTCATGAATCCAGTCAGTGTAGTCACGCCCATCATCATCACATGCGGAATGTGCTCCCCCACACGTGTCATCACGAGTCACGAGGACGGACGAACAAGCAGACCACTCGGCCTTGTCCATGCCCGGGCAGATATCTAATGCGGACCCAAGTGGCGCCGGTGCGTCGTCTGGTGGTGGACCATCTGCTCGGAGTTGACCGACGAATGGCGTGGTAGCAGTAGCAGCCGAGCAGAAACTGCTGCGGAGCTTCCGCGCAGCTTCCGTGCGGCTGCCGCGAAGCAGCTGCCCCCTGCATAGCGGGGCAACAGCCGCAAGGGTTGCAAAAAAAACAAACTGTGCCGAAGTCAGCATTTTCCTTGCTGATGTTATCAGGTCCTTGCTGACGTCAGTAAACCCCTTCTGACGTCAGCACTTGCCTTGGTCAAGTTTTAGGGTCGGAAAGTGAGAAATTGCCAGCATTACAAATCTTCAGGAAACGCTGACAGTTTTGCAATCCGACCAGTTTGACATACCGGCCCACACTGAGCGCAGGCATGGCTCCAGTCAATGACAAGGGCAAAGGACCACTAGATCCGTCTTCCTCCTCCTCAGGGTTCATGAGCCCAAGCTCGCGGGTTATTGAGGATCTGCGGAGTCAGCATTATGAGATGCGTCATCTGCAGTAGCAGCAGCCTGACGCCATCCGTATGCTCATTGAGCTTCTTCTTCTTCTGGTCAATCCACGGCCCCACGGCAAACCTCTGATGGAGTCGACAGTGTTATACTTTCTGCACAGTAGTCATCATCTGCACCAATGACAGGGGCAAGAAACGACCCGCCACCTTTTGATCCTTGGGATGAGGACCTTGAAATGCGAGGTATGGAGGATGACTCCCACGAGAGTGAGATTCGCGTGCTTCACGAGTGTCTCCGCCAGCTTCAGACGAGTTCTCGGCCCCCACACACATATGGCTCCCTCTTCCTTGAGATCCAATTCTCGCTCGATCCCTACCCCAGCGACTTTCCTCATCCCGGTGTCTTTCCCATCTCTCGTTCTTCTCAGCCCGTAGTTGCTCTCCCTATGAAGTGGAAACCCAAGGACTTCAAGACACTGCGCCCACAATATGTCAACGAGGACGGCTTTGACTGCTGGGAGATTCTTTTCCAGGCCTGGGCCACTTCAGAGGGGGTACGACCCTACTATCACAGTCCGTACCAGGTTATGGATCGCGCTCAGGTGCTGACAACGACCAGGGCGATGCGCGGACTCCTTTACGCCATGTCGCGCGAGACTGTTGTGGGCTTTCGCCCTTTCTTTGGAGAGGGCGCCACAGGCGCGGGTGCTCATCCATGTCAGGGCTGGGACCTGGCATTGTCCTCGCTTGCTGCAAAAACACACGCCACCTGCGTGGCTCACATTTGCGCCTTTCACTCCCTTCGTAAGAGACCTGCCGAGCCCGCAGCCGACTACTGGCGGCGGGGCATGCGCATCTACACGCGCCTCGAGACCTAAGGAGGTACACTGCTGTGGGCGCTCCGAACGCTCATGTTCGGAGTTTGTCTTGAGAACGCAAACATCTTTTAGGGGTACAGCAACGCCGTGCTCTAGCCCTTCTCCACTTCCCTTCAGCTTCTTCCTTGGACGCACGAGATTTTCCTCCAGGTGACTTCCGCCCGTGAGGCAGCCTTGGCCCATCAAGAAAGTCCCCTTGCTGCAGCGGTCATCGCGTTGCCACCGAAGCCCCTCTTGCAGCACACTTCTCCATCCTTAGGCACATCCTTCTCCACTCCTTTCACCTCGATTACCCCGCCTCAAACACACGGTCTGGCAGCAGGTGCACCTTCAAGAAGCCGCTCAAGACCGATTGTCTGTTTTGCACTTAGGGTAAGATACATTGTTGCACCTACCCCGACTCTCGTTCTCGAGCTCTTCGCCCTCTCGAGTAGGTCGATTCGGACCTTCTCGATCCTCTCCCTGTTGAGTCTTTGTCCGATCGGGGCCGATACGTTCTGACCCTGACTGATGAATTCACCTAGATTCGGTGGGTCCGCGCATGACCCAGCCTGCAGCTGAAGAGTTACGCCGCTCTCGTTGTTCGCCTCTGGCTAGTGATGGCTGAGCGTCAGTCCTGCCACACACTGTATACGTTTTGCTTGGATCATGACGGTGAGTTTCTTGGCAAGATGGACAGTTTCTTTGCCAAGTACTGGGTTTTTCAATTGGTTTCCGCTCTTGCTACTCCTCCATAGAATGGTGTTTCTGAGCGCTAGAACCGCACCATGGAGGATACGGTTCGTGCTATGCGGTCTGAGTGCGGTCTCCTAGAGTCCTTCGTGTTTGAAGGATTTGCCTACATGACGTGGGTCTGGAACCGCCTCCCCCACGGTCCCCTTCCGGTCCATGTTACACCATACGAGCCCTGGTTTTGCCATTGTGACGATCTATGTCTCGCTCATGTCTGGGGATCCGTGGCTTCTGTGTGGTACACCGAGGACCAGCAGGGGTCCAAGGTCTCCCCGCTTGGTCGCTTGTGTGCCTTTGTGGGCATCTCTTCGCCGTCGAAGGCCTGGCGTTTGAAGGACCCCGCCCGTCGTCCCATCGTTGAGTCCAGCAACGCCCTCTTCTTTGAGTCTCTCACCTACCATGACCTGACCTCTATAACATTGATGTCCGTCACGCATGTTCCTATGCGTGAGGCCTCTGGACAGATGGGGGATTCTGGACCTACGAGCAACTCTCGTCCGGCTGATGCGTCCCTTCAAACCCCCTCCACTTCTCGGTCTCCGGCTCTTGATGACCTAGCGATCATAGCTTTTGGCCCAGAGACCTCTCCAGCCCAGCCTGTCTCTACTCTTGTTCCCTTGTACCCCACAGGTTCCCATGATTCTATACCTATGTCTCCCAGTACTCCTGCCTCTATGCGTGATCCTACCTCTACTCCTGCTCCTGCTATTACACCCAGCCCTGTGTCTCCTATCATTTCACCAGCATCTCCTCACAATGCATCACCTGCCCCTTTGCCTGAGTCCTCACCAGATGTGGTTTTGCCTGTCTCTGAGCCTAAGGTGAGCCCCTCGAGCCCATGTTTCTCGCGTGAGTCTGGTGGTCGTCTTTGACCATTGGTCTTCGGAGTCCAGTGAGTGTCAGGTCCTGCACCTAGGCGCTCCACTCGCAGCGTTGCGAGTGGTGATCCCGACACAAAGGTCCTAGGCCTAAGTGTCTACACAGATCATATAGAGGTATATCCAGCGTGCCCTGTAGGACATGATCTGGCCACTCGCAAGTTTCGCATCGCTTGTGATGTAGCAACTGACCTTGTGGTCGTCAGGCCCAGCTCTGAGGCATGTGCACTCACCACTCAGAGCTCTCACTTGATGGTGCCTAACCGGTCACACTGAGGGAAGCTCTCTCATCAAAGGATGTAAACGTCTAGCGTGCTGCCTACAAGGATGAGCTTCATACCATGCGAGAGCATGGAGTTTATGAGCTAGTTGACTTTCCACCTGGGAGGAAGGCTATTCAGGTCAAGTGGGTCTTCCGCAAGAAAGTGATGCCGGATGGCTCACTGGAATGCCACAAGGCTCGCTTGGTCGTCAAGGGGTATTCCCAGATCAAGGGCATCAATTACACTGACACCTTTGCCCCTATCGGTCGCATGACCTCAGCTCGTGCTCTGTTTGGTATGGTGGCTCAACATGACTGGGAACTGCACCAGATGGATGTGAACAATGTGTTCCTCCATGGTTCTCTGGATGAGGAGATTTATGTGGCCGAGCCACCACATTTTGGCGCAGTGCCCACGGCCTCCACACCTCTCACACCTGATGTCCACGATGTCCTAAAGGTGGACAGTCCCACACAACTGTGGGAGACAGTGGATGTGACCTTGTACATCTGTCTCATCGGATCTCCGATGTACTTGGCTACTACCACACGTCTCGATGTCACTTTTGCCATTCACCTCCTTGCACAAATTTTGCAGGCTTCACGTGCTAGAGCCCTTCATGCGGCTTTGCGAGTGCTGTAGTATGTGCTCTCCACACCGTACCTCTGACTCTGTTTTCGCCGGCAGCGTTCGGTGGTTCTTGACGACTACATCGACGGCGACTGGGCCTAGAGTCTAGATGGACGCAGTCGCACCGGCTACGTGTTTCTGCTCACTGGTGTCGCTGTATCATGGTGTAGCGGGAAGCAGGGCTGTATTGCATGTAGCTCGTTGGAGGTAGAGGATGTTGCTCTAGATGCGGGAACTGTAGAGGCAGTCTGGCTCCAGTGCCTGTTCCTTCAGTTGGGTCAGCCAGTGCTCGCCATTGTGCTTCACCGCAACAACCAGAGTGCTCTTGCCATTGCGGAGAACTCTGGTGCTTTTCATGCTTGAACAAAGCACATTGTGGTTGAGCATCATTTTGTATGTGATCTGGTGGAGCGACAGGTGATCTCCGTCATATGGGTTGGCACTGACATCCAGCGTGCTAATTTCTTGACAAAGGCACTGGCTCGCGGGAAGTTTCTGGTGGCCATTTGATCTGTTGGGATTTGCCCATTGCTTGAGAGTGGTTGATTGCTAGGTGTGACTGTTTCTGTATCACGACTGTTTTTGCACTTGTTGTTGCACTCGTTTCAGTGCTGCGCGCGTATGGACATGCGTGCCATCGGGTCATGGGGGAGAGGTGGGATTTGTGACGTTCCTGTCAACTTGCACAGTTTACTGTAGCCACTCGGCCGTGTCCATACTCTTGCAGATCCCTGATGCGGACCTAGGTGGTGTCGGTACGTCGTCTAGTGGTGGACCACTTGCCATAGAGTCCTAGATGCAGTGTGGGACCTTCTGCAGTTTTTCCTACAGCATGTAGGAGTTTATTGGTGGACTGGCCGTGGGCTCGATTTGTGATTCTTTGCATTTTGTGTCTACCGTTTGATTCCAGATGCATGCATGTGACTAGTCATAGCGTCTGGTTCGAGATTCTGCACATTTAGGTTCAGATGGCGTAGCTTTCTGACTTGTCTACGCTGAGTTACTGCCAAAACAGTGGTTCTAGGCCGGTTTTAGGACAAACCTTGCACTGCCTCGTGCGACACCCACCTTGCACCGCGGCAGGTATTTATGCCGTGGACCTGTCATTTGTCATCTCTCTCTGCAAATGCTATTGAAGTATTTTGACACTTTGACTTGTGTCTC
The DNA here is from genome assembly GCA_023375785.1 of Penium margaritaceum. Classification (NCBI taxonomy): domain Eukaryota; kingdom Viridiplantae; phylum Streptophyta; class Zygnematophyceae; order Desmidiales; family Peniaceae; genus Penium; species Penium margaritaceum. Next base: position 11,102 of record SZWC01040400.1, read on the forward strand.
CTAGCCAGACTCTTGCCGTTGTGTGTACAACTTGTGACTAGCGTGACCGTATGACACGGCACTGGCACCTAGTGAGCGGCTGTGTTGCTAGGAAGCTTCCACACATCTTCTGACATCCGTGGTGAAGCTGGTAGACCCTGCCAGCATCAGGAAACACTCTAGCAGTGCGCTGTAGCTGATGATGCATGATCTGTTTCTTCCTCATGACTGTTTCTGTCGGTTTTTTTCGTGGGGAACTTAAACTCCTTGACACTTCAAGATGTCAGGGCTAAGCCCAATTTGAATGCAAGTTTCTAGGGGAGTACCATTCTGTCAGCTGGGTGCTGATCCTTAGGGTGAAACCCGGCCCAGATGGATTCTGTGCCACCGTAGGTGAGAGGCCACCCTGGGCAAATACCGCGAGGTCGGGCTAGACCCCAGGGTGGTAGTGTGATCACGGCGTGCATCACCCACAACCGGGAGTCAGGCTCACCGGCTTGTGCTTAACTCTTGCTCCTAGTTCTCACTTTCACTACCTCTTGAATTCTGCTATGTACCGCTAGCTTTTGAGCCATGGCGTGTGTCACGCGGAGATCTCCCCACACTCCTCCCTCTACATTCCATGGTTCTGTTTGCTCAGAAGAATAACTATTGGTATTAGTGCAAGTATGGACCGTCCCTCCCACGTTTTACAGCTCCAAGACTATGGGCCATTCTCGAAACCCCATCAGGGTGCCGCATCTCGCAATCGCAGCATTGTAGTCAGCACCAACTTGTGCCCTGATGCCCACTGCCGCCAGATTGCTCTTATCTCCAATGCTATTCCTTGGAACTACTGCATCACTCTTGATTGCAGTCATATGGCCGCCATTACAAATGGCACGTTCCCATCATGTCCGGCT
>SZWC01040403.1:0-11980 GCA_023375785.1 Penium margaritaceum
ACAATGGATTGGGGACACTAGTTATCAACTAGCAAGTACAAAGACCTTCAACAAGCAGTGGCACGGTATGGCTAGCGTGCACAGTGACCAACCAAAGGATGCATACGTCACTGACTACAACCGAATATGTCCACTATGTGTGGTCAACATTGACAGCTCATAACGCCAGTCCCAAATGGTCAGACGGAGAGACAATGGTTTGGGAAGCATATGTATTGACTAGAAAGGACACACAACTTCAATACGTAGTGGCACAGTGTGGCTAGCATGCACACCAAACAATCAAACTTGGCATATGTCACTGATCATGACCACAAAACTTCAATATGGGTGGTCAACGCTGACCAACCATATCACGAGTCACATACGGTAAGAAGACGGAACAATTATATGAGAATATCGGTTCTCAACTACCAAGTACAATGACCTTCAGTCAGGAGTAGCACGGTGTGCCTACCATGCACAATGACCGACCAAAGTAGGCATATGTACTGCCTTTGACCAGAGAAATCTGTGTGTGGTTAACGTTGACAACTCACAATACAAGTCACGAATGGTCAGAGGGGGAAATAATGGTTTGGGAATACTTGGTATCGACTAGCAAGTACAAAGACCTTCGATAAGTGGTGGCTTGGTATGGCTACCATGCACAATGACCAACCAAAATATTCTTGTGTCATTGAATATCATAAAAAGAGTTTCACTGTGTCTTGTAAACTTTCCTTCTTACGGCTGGCCAATCGCAGCAATGGTTGAGAAGATAGTCAAGCTCGAAGTTGCAAAATTCAAAACTTAGTCTGCGTCAATTGTTTATGAATAAACTGATATTTTTATCGTTCATGCTTTTGAAAACTACCCTAGAATCTTACACCTCCTTATTTTATGCACTTTACCCATAGGAACCCTTACAATATCATGTGTTACAATGTCATATGGACAACATATGAACACCATGTGAGTTGGCTTTGTGCTTATAGAGTTAGATTCTGGAGCGATAGGTCCTGAGTTTGAATCCTCGTACGTGCAATATAGAATGGGCTCGCGACCTCGGGAGGGGGGGGGGGTGTCATAATGCGGTCGCAAACCTGTCCTCCGGGTCGTCCATGGAACATCCCTCTAGGGGGGTGGAAGGGAGTATTCCAATGGAGGCACCTACGCGTAACAAATAAACAAAAACCAACCTGATGTCAAAGGGAGAAACCTTTTGCTATTTACTGACTAGCAAGTGCAAATGATTTCAACAGTAGTGGAACGGTGTGGCTACCATGTACAATGACCAACCAGATTAGGCATGTGCCACTTACCATGACCAAATGATTTTACTATGTGTGGTTAATGCTGACAATCCATAATATGGGCCACGAATTGTCTGAGGGGGAAACACTGGGTTGGGAACACCAAGTATCACATAGCAAGCACAAGGGGCTTCAATACGTTGTGACACGCTGTGGAGACCATGCACGATGACCAACCAAAGTAGGCATATGTCACTGAACATGACCAAAATGATGTCACTAAGTGTGGTAAACTTTGACAACGCATAACACAAGGCACAATTGGTCAGGGTGGAAGATAATGGTTTGTGAATACCAGTTATGTACTAGCAAGTACAAATACCTTCAATATGTCATGGCACAATGTGGCTTCAATGCACAGTGACCAAGAAAAGTATGCATGTGTCACTAACCATGACCAACAAATTTCACTTCATGTAGTCAACATTGAAAACACATAACAGGAGTCACAAATGTTTAGATGGGAAAACAATGGGTTGGAAACACTAGTTATCAGCTAGCAAGTATGAAGACCCTCAACAAGCAGTGGCACTGTATGGCTAGCGTGCACAGTGGCCAACCAAAGGATGCATACGTCACAAACTATGACCGAATAAGTCCACTATGTGTGGTCAACATTGACAACTCATAACACGAGTTACGAATGGTCAGAGGGAGAGACAATGGTTTGGTAAGCATATGTATTGGCTAGAAAGGAAAAACAACTTCAATACGTAGTGGCATGGTGTGGCTAATATGCACTCAAAACAAACAAACCAGGCATATGTCACTGATCATGACCACAGAATTTCAATATGGGTGGTGAACTTTGACCAACCATATCACGAGACACAAACGGCCAGGAGAGGAAACAATGCTATGAGAATATTGGTTCTCAACTACCAAGTAGAACGACCTTCAGCCAGTAGTAGCATGGTGTGCCTACCATGCACAATGACCGACCAAAGTAGGCATATGTACTTCCTTAGACCAAAGAAATCCGCTATGTGTGGTCAACGTTGACAACTCATAATATGAGGCACAAATGGTCAGAGGGGGAAACAATGGTTTGGGAACATCAAGTATCACATATAAAGCACAAGGGGCTTCAATACGTTGTGGCACGGTGTGGAGACCATGCACGATGACCAGCCAAAGTAGGCATATGTCACTTACCATGATCAAATAATGTCACTACGAGTGGTAAACTTTAAGAACTCACAACACGAGTCACAAATGGTCAGGGTGGAAGGTAATGGTTTGTGAATACTAGTTATCCACTACCAAGTACAAATACCTTCAATATGTAGTGGCACAATGTGGCTTCAATGCATAGTGACCAACCAAAGTATGCATATGTCACTAACCATGACGAACAAATTCTACTTCATGTGGTCAACGTTGAAAACGCATAACACAAGTCACAAATGGTCACAGGGGAAAACAATGGAATCGGAAGCCTATGTATTGGCTAGAAAGGACAGAGAACTTCAATACGTAGTGGCACGGTGTGGCTAATATGCACACCAAGCAATAAAACTAGGCATATGTCACTGATCATGATCAGAGAATTTCAATATGGGTGGTCAACGTTGACCAACCATAACACGGGTCACTAACGGTCAGGAGAGGAAACAATGCTATGAGAATATCGGTTCTCAACTACCAAGTACAATGACCTTCAGTCAGTAGCAGCGCGGTGTGGCTACCATGCACAATGACCCACAAAAGTAGGCATGTTTACTGCCTTTGACAAAAGAAATCTGCTGTGTTGGGTCCACGTTGACAACTCATAATACGAGTCACAAATGGTCAGAGGGGGAAACAACGGTTTTGGAAGACCACGTATCACATAGTAAGCACAAGGGGCTTGAATACGTTGTGGCACGGTGTGGGGACCATGCATGAAGACCAACCAAAGTAGGCATGTGTCAGTGACCATGACCAAATAATGTCACTAAGTGTGGTAAACTTTGACAACTCACAACTCGAGTCACAAATGGTCAGGGTGGAAGGTAATGGTTTGTGAATACTAGTAATCTAATAGTAAGTACAAATACCTTCAATATGTAGTGGCACAATGTGGCTTCAATGCACAGTGATCACCCAAAGTATGCATATGTCACTGACCATGACGAAAGAATTTCACCTAATGTGGTCAACGTTGAAAATGCATAACACGAGTCACAAATGGTCAAAGGCGAAAACAATGGATTCGGAACAATAGTTATCAACTAGGAAGTACAAATACCTTCAACAAGCAGTGGCACGGTATGGCTAGCGTGCACAGTGACGAACCAAAGGATGCATATGTCACTGACTACGACCGAATAAGTCCACTATGTGTCATCAACATTTACAACTCATAACACGAGTCACAAATGGTCAGAGGAAGATGAAATGGTTTAGTAACCCTATGTATTGACTAGAAAGGACAAAACACTTCAATACGCAGTGGCACCGTGTGGCTAATATGCACACCAAACAACCAAACTAGGCATATGTCACTGATCATGACCACATAATTTCAACATGGGTGGTCAACGTTGACCAACCATAACATGAGTCACAGACGGTCAGGACAAGAAACAATGCTATGGGAATATCGATTCTCAACTACCAAGAACAACGACCTTCATTCACTAGTAGCACGGTGTGGCTACCATGTACAATGACCGACCAAAGTAGGCATATGTACTGCGTTTGACCAAAGAAATCTGCTTTGTGTGGTGAACGTTGACAACTCATAATGAGAGTCACAAATGGTTTGAGGGGGAAACAATGGTTTGGAAACACCAAGTATCACATAGCAAGCACAAGGGGCTTCAATACGTTGTGGCACGGTGTGGAGACCATGCACAATGACTAACCAAAGTAGGCATATGTCACTGACCATAACCAAATAATGTCACAAAGTGTGGTAAGCTTTGACAACTCACAACACGAATCACAAATGGTCAGGTTGAAGGTAATGGTTTGTGAATACTAGTTATCTACTAGCAAGTACAAATACCTTCAATATGTAGTGGCACAATGTGGCCTCAATGCACAGTGACCAACCAAAGCATGCATATGTCACTAAGCATGACGAACAAATTTCACTTCATGTGGTCAATGTTGAAAACACATAACACGAGTCACAAATGGTCTGAGGGGAAAACAATGGATTGGGGACACTAGTTATCAACTAGGAAGTACAAAGACCTTCAACAAGCAGTGGCACGGTATGGCTAGCGTGCAGAGTGACCAACCAAAGGATGCATATGTCACTTACTACGATTTAATAAGTCCACTATGTGTGGTCAACATTGACAACTCATAACGCCAGTCCCAAATGGTCACAGAGAGAGACAATGATTTGGGAATCATATGTACTGACTAGAAAGGACAAAAAACTTCAATACGTAGTGGCACGGTGTGGCTAACATGCACACCAAACAATCAAACTTTGCACATGTCACTTATCATGACAGCAGAATTTCAATATGGGTGGTCAACGCTCACCAACCATAACACGAGTCACAAAGGGTAAGAAGAGGAAACAATGCTATGAGAATATCGGTTCTCAACTACCAAGTACAATGACCTTCAATCAGTAGTAGCACGGTGTGCCTACCATGCACAATGACCGGCCAAAGTAGGCATATGTAGTGCCTTTGACCAGAGAAATCCGCTGTGTGTGGTCAACGTTCACAACTCATAATACGAGTCACAAATGGTCAGAGGGGGAAACAATGGCTTGGGAATACTTGGTATCGACTAGCAAGTACAAAGACCTTCGATAATTGGTGGCTCGGTATGGCTACCATGCACAATGACCAACCAAAATGTTATTGTGTCATTGAATATCATAAAAAGAGTTTCACTGTGTCTTGTCAACTTTCCTTCTTACTCCTGGTCAATCGCAGCAATGGTTGAGAGGTTATTCAAGCTCGAAGTTGCAACATTCAAAAGTTAGTATCCGTCAATTGTATATGAATAAACTAAAATTGTTATCATTCATACATTTGAAAACTACCCTATAATCTTACACCCCCTTATTTTATGCCCTTTACCCAAAAGAACCCTTATAATGTCATTTGGACAACATATGAACACCATGTGAGTTGGCTTAGTGCTTATAGAGTTGGATTCTGGAACGATAGATCCTGGGTTTGAGTCCTCGTACGCGCGATATAGAATAGGCTCCCAACCTGGGAGGGGGGGCGGCCGTGTTGTGCTACCTCAACTCTAACTTCGAGCCTAAGCCGTTGGGGGGTAGGGGGGGTGTCATAATGCGGTCGCAAATCTGTCCTCCAGGTTGTCCACGGAACATCCCTCTAGGGGGGTGGGAGGGAGTATTCCAGTGAAGGCACCTACGCGCAACAAATAAACAAAAACCAACCTTGTGTCAAAGGGAGAAACCTTTTGCTATTTATTGACTAGCAAGTGCAAATACTTTCAACAAGTAGTGAAAGTGTGGCTACCATGTACAATGACCAACCAGATTAGGCATGTGCCACTTACCGTGACCAAATAATTTTACTATGTGTGGTTAACGTTGACAACCCATAATATGGGCCACAAACTGTCAGAAGGGGAAACAATGGGTTGGGAACACCAAGTATCACATAGGAAGCACAAAGGGGCTTCAATACGGTGTGGCATGGTGTGGAGACCATGCACGGTGACCAACCAAAGTAGGCATATTTCACTGACCATGACCAAATAATGTCACTTAGTGTGGTAAACTTTGACAATTCATAACACGAGTCATACAAAGTCAGGGTGGAAGATCATGGTTTGTGAATACTAGTTATCTACTAGCAAGTACAAATACCTTCAATATGTAGTGGCACAATGTGGCTTCACTGCACAGAGACCAACCAAAGTATGCATATGTCACTAACCATAACCAACAAATTTCACTTCATGTGGTCAACGTTGAAAACACATAACAGGAGTCACACATGGTCAGAGGGGAAAACAATGGGTTTGGAACACTAGTTATCAACTAGCTAGTACAAAGACCTTCAACAAGCTGTGGCACGGTATGGCTAGCATGCACATTGACAAACCAAAGGATGCATACGCCGCTCACTACGACCGAATAAGTCCACTATGTGTGGTCAACATTGACAACTCATAACACGAGTTACAAATGGTCACAGGGAGAGACAATGGTTTGGTAAGCCTATGTTTTGGCTAGAAAGGACAAAGAACTTCAATACGTACTGGCACGCTGTGGCTAATATGCACACAAAACAATCAAAATAGGTATATGTCACTGATCATGTCGACAGAATTTCAATAAGGGTGGTCAATGTTGACCAACCATATCACGAGTCACAAACGATTAGGAGAGGAAACAATGCTATGAGAACATCAGTTCTCAACTACCAAGTAGAACAACCTCCAGTCAGTAGTAGCAAGGTGTGGCTACCATGCACAATGACCGACCAAAGTAGGCATATGTACTTCATTTGACCAAATAACTCCGCTGTGTCTGGTCAACGTTGACAACTCATAACAAGAGTCACAAATGGTCAGAGGGGGAAACAATGGTTTGGGAACATCAAGTATCACATAGCAAGCACAAGGGGCTTCAACATGTTGTGGCACGGTGTGGAGACCATGCACGATGACCAACAAAAGTAGGCATATGTCACTTACCATGACCACATAATGTCACTAAGTGTGGTCAACTTTGACAACTCACAACACGAGTCACAAATGGTCAGGGTGGAAGGTAGTGGTTTGTGAATACTAGTTATCTATTAGCAAGTACAAATACCTTCAATATGTATTGGCACAACGTGGCTTCAATGCACAGTGACCAACCAAAGTATGCATATGTCACTAACCATGGCGAACAAATTTCACTTCATGTGGTCAACGTAAAAAACGCATAACACCAGTCACAAATGGTCAGAGGGGAAAGCAATGGATTGGGATGCCTATGTATTGGCTAGAAAGGACAAAGAACTTCAGTACGTAGTGGCACGGTGTGGCTAATATGCACACCAAACAATCAATCTAGGCATATGTTACTGATCATGACAAGAGAATTTCAAAATGGGTGGTCAACGTTGACCAACCATAACACGGGTCACAAACGGTCAGGAGAGGAAACAATGCTATGAGATGATCGGTTCTCAACTACCAAGTACAGCGACCTTCAGTCAGTAGTAGCACGGTGTGGCGACCATGCACAATGACCGGCAAAAGTAGGCATATGTACTGCTTTTGACCAAAGAAATCTGCTGTGTGTGGTCCACGTTGACAACTCACAATACGAGTCACAAATGGTAAGAGGGGGAAACAATGGTTTGGGAACACCGCGAATCACATAGCAAGCACAAGGGGCTTCAATACATTGTGGCATGGTGTGGAGACCATGCACGATGACCAACAAAAGTAGGCATATGTCACTGACCATGACCAAACAATGTCACTAAGTGTGGTAAACTTCGACAACTCACAACACGAGTCACAACTGGTCAGGGTGGAAGGTAATGGTTTGTGAATACTAGTTATCTACTACCAAGTACAAATACCTTCAATATGTAGTGGCACAATGTGGCTTCGATGCACAGTGAAAAGCCAAAGTATGCATATGTCACTCAACATGACAAAAGAATTCAATTTCACGTGGTCAACGTTGAAAACGCATAACACGAGTCACAAATGGTGAGAGGGGAAAACAATGGGCTGGGAATGCTAATTATCAACTAGGAAGTACAAAGACCTTCAACAAGCATTGGCACGGTATGGCTAGCGTGCACAGTGACCAACCAAAGGGTGCATACGTCACTGACTACGACCGAATAAGTCCACTATGTGTCGTCAACATTGACAACTCATAACACGAGTCACAAATTGTCAGAGGGAGAGACAATGGTTTGGTAAGCCTATGTATTGGCTAGAAAGGACAAATCAATTAAATACGTAGTGGAACGGTGTGGCTAACATGCACACAAAACAATCAAACCCGGCATATGTCTCTGATCATGACCACAGGATTCCAAGATGGGTGGTCAACGGTGACCAATGATATCACGAGTCACAAACGGTCAGGACAGGAAACGATGCTATGAGAATATTGGTTCTCAACTACCAAGTAGAACGACCTTCAGTCAATAGTAGCACGGTGTGGCTACCATGCACAATGACCGGCCAAAGTAGGCATGTATACTTTGTTTGACCAAAGAAATCTGCTGTGTGTGGTCAACATTGACAACTCATAATACGAGTCACAAATGGTCAGAGGAGGGAATAATGGTTTGGGAACACCAAGTATCACATAGCAAGCACAAGGGGCTTCAATACGTTGTGGCACGGCGTGGAGACCATGCACGATGACCAACAAGAGTAGGCATATGTCATTGACCATCACCAGGTAATGTCACTATGTGTGGCAAACTTTGACAACTCACAACACGAGTCACAAATGATCAGGGTGGAAGGTAATGGTTTGTGAATACTAGTCATATACTAGCAAGTACAAATACATTCAATATGTAGTGGCACAATGTGGCTTCGATGCATAGTGACCACCCAAATTATGCATATGTCACTGACCATGACGAAAGAATTTTCCTTCATGTGGCCAAAGTTGAAAACGCATAACACGAGTCACAAATGGTCAGAGGGGAAAACAATAGGTTGGGAATACTAGTTATTAACTAGGAAGTACAAAGACATTCAACAAGTAGTGGCATGGTATGGCTAGCGTGCACGATGACCAACCAAAGGATACATACGTCACTGACTACGACCAAATAAGTCCACTATGTGTGGTCAATATTGACAACTCATAACACGAGTCACAAATGGGCAGAGGGAGAGAAAATGGTTTGGGAAGCCTGTGTATTGACCAGAAAGGACAAAGAACTTCAATACCTAGGGACACGGTGTGGATAATATGCACACCAAACAACCAAACTAGGCATATGTCATTGATCATGACCACATAATTTCAATATGGGTGGTCAACATTGACGAACCATAACAAAAGTCACAAACGTTCAGGACAGGAAACAATGCTATGAGAATATCGGTTCTCAACTACCAAGTAGAACGAACTTCAGTTAGTAGTAGCACAGTGTGGCTACCATGCACAATGACCGACCAAAGTAGGCATGTATACTTTGTTTGACCAAAGAAATCCGCTCTGTGTGGTCAACGTTGACAACTCATAACACGAGTCACAAATGGTCAGAGGGGGAAACAATGGTTTGGGAACATAAAGTATCACATAGCAAGCATAAGGAGCTTCAATACATTGTGGCACGGTGTGGGGACCATGCACGATGACCAACAAAAGTAGGCATATGTCACTGACCATGACCAAATAATGTGACTAAGTGTGGTAGACTTTGACAACTCACAACACGAGTCACAAATGGTCAGGGTGGAAGGTAATGGTTTGTGAATACTAGTTATCTACTGGCAAGTACAAATACCTTCAGTATGTAGTGGCACAATGTGCCTTCAATGCACAGTGACCACCAAAAGTATGCATATGTCACTGACCGTGACGAAAGAATTTCACTTCATGTGGTCAACATTGAAAACGCATAACACGAGTCACAAATGGTCAGAAGGGAAAAAAATGGGTTGGGAACACTAGTTATCAACTAGGAAGTACAAAGACCTTCAACAAGCAGTGGCACGGTATGGCTAGCTTGCACAGTGACCAACCAAAGGATGCATACGTCACTGACTACGACCGAATAAGTCCACTATGTGTGGTCAACATTGACAACTCGTAACACAAGGCACAAATGGTCAGAGGGAGAGACAATGGTTTGGGAAGCCTATGTATTGACTAGAAAGGACAAAGAACTTGAACACGTAGTGGCACGGTGTGCCTAATATGCACACCAAACAACCAAACTAGGCATATGTCACTGATCATGACCACATAACTTCAATATGGGTGGTCAACGTTGACCAACCATAACACGAGAGGAAACAATGCTATGAGAATATCGGTTCTCAACTACAAAGTACAATGACCTTCAGTCACTAGTAGGGCGGTGTGGCTACCATGCACAATGACCGACCAAAGAAGGCATATGTAATGCCTTTGACCAGAGAAATCCGCTGTGTGTGGTCAACGTTGACAACTCATAATACGAGTCACAAATGGTCAGAGGGGGAAACAATGGTTTGGGATAACCAAGTATCACATAGCAAGCACAAGGGCCTTCAATACGTTGTGGCACGGTGTGGAGACCATGCACGATGACCAACCAAAGTAGGCATATGTCACTGAACATGACAAAAGCATTTCACTTCATGTGGTCAACGTTGAAAACGCATAACACGAGTCACAAATGGTCGAAGGGGAAAACAATGGATTGGGAACACTAGCTTTCAACTAGGAAGTACGAAGACCTTCAACAAGCAGTGGCACGGTATGGCTAGGATGCACAGTGACCAACCAAAGGACGCATACGTCACTGACTAGGACCGAATAAGTCCACTATGTATGGTCAACATTGACAACTCATAACACGAGTCACAAATGGTAGGAGGGAGAGACAATTGTTTGGTAAGCCTATGTACAGTTCTCAACTACCAAGTAGAAGGACCTTTAGTTAGTAGTAGCATGGTATGGCTACCATGCACAATGACTGACCAAAGTAGGCATATATACTTCCTTTGACTAAAGAAATCCGCTGTGTGTGGTCAATGTTGACAGCTTATAATACGAGTCACAAATAGTCAGAGGGGGAAACAATGGTTTGGGAACATCAAGTATCACATAACAAGCACAAGGGGCTTCAATACGTTGTGGCATGGTGTGAAGTACACGCACGATGACCAACCAAAGTAGGCATATGTCGCTGACCATGACCAAACAATGTCACTACGTGTGGTCAACTTTGACAACTCACAACACAAGTCACAAATCGTCAGGGTGGAAGGTAATGGTTTGTGAATACTAGTTATCTACTAGCAAGTACAAATACCTTCAAAATGTAGTGGCACAATGTGGCTTCAATGCACAGTAACCAACCAATGTATGCATATGTCACTAACCATGACGAACGAATTTCACTTCATGTGGTCAACGTTGAAGACGCATAACACGAGTCAGAAATGGTCAGAGGGGAAAACAATGGATTGGGAAGCCTATGTATTTGCTAGAAAGGACAAAGAACTTCAATACGTAGTGGCATGGTGTGGCTAGTATGCACACCAAACAATCAAACTAGGCATTTGTTACTGATCATGACAAGAGAATTTCAATATGGGTGGTCATTGTTGACCAACCATAACATGGGTCACAAACGGTCTGGAGAGGAAACAATGCTATGAGAATATTGGTTCTCAACTACCAAGTACAACGGCCTTCAGTCAGTAGTAGCACGGTGTGGCTACCATGCACTATGACCGACCAGAGTTGGCATATGTACTGCCTTTGACCAAAGAAATCCGATGTGTGTGGTCCACGTTGACAACTCATAATACGTGTCACAAATGGTCAGAGGGGGAAACAATGGTTTGGGAACACCACGAATCACATAGCAAGCACAAGGGGCTTCAATACGTTGTGACACGGTGTGGAGACCATGCACGATGACCAACAAAAATAGGCATATGTTGTTGGAATGATGCCATAGAAGGAGCACTCTAGAAGCCATAGAATCTGCTAGGAAGCTCCAAATCTGGCATGCTTTGGTGTTCTGGAAAGCTTAGATCAAGGGCTATAAAAT
>SZWC01040404.1:0-10374 GCA_023375785.1 Penium margaritaceum
GGTGGTCCGAAACATAGTGGTCAAAAACACAGTGGTCAGAAACTCACTGGTCAGAAACACACTGGTCAGAAACACGGTGGTCAGAAAAACGCTCGTCAAAAACATACTGGTCAGAAACACCCTGTTCGGAAACAAAGTGGTCAGAAACACAGTGGTCAGAAACTCACTGGTCAGAAACATACTGGTCAGAAACATAGTGGTCAGAAACACACTGGTCAGAAACACAGTGGTCAGAAACATACTGGTCAGAAACACACTGGTCAGAAACACAGTGATCAGAAACACAGTGGTCATAAACACAGTGGTCAGAAACACAGTGGTCAGAAACTCACTGCTCAGAAATACACTGGTCAGAAACACAGTGGTCAGAAACATAGTGGCCTAAAAGACAGTGGTCAGAAACACAGTGGTCAAAAACACGGTGGTCAGAAACACAGTGGTCAGAAACTCACTGCTCAGAAATACACTGGTCAGAAACACAGTGGTCAGAAACATAGTGGCCTAAAAGACAGTGGTCAGAAACACAGTGGTCAAAAACACGGTGGTCAGAAACACAGTGGTCAGAAACTCACTGCTCAGAAATACACTGGTCAGAAACACAGTGGTCAGAAACATAGTGGCCTAAAAGACAGTGGTCAGAAACACAGTGGTCAAAAACACGGTGGTCAGAAACACAGTGGTCAGAAACTCACTGCTCAGAAATACACTGGTCAGAAACACAGTGGTCAGAAACATAGTGGCCTAAAAGACAGTGGTCAGAAACACAGTGGTCAAAAACACGGTGGTCAGAAACACAGTGGTCAGAAACTCACTGCTCAGAAATACACTGGTCAGAAACACAGTGGTCAGAAACATAGTGGCCTAAAAGACAGTGGTCAGAAACACAGTGGTCAAAAACACGGTGGTCAGAAACACAGTGGTCAGAAACTCACTGCTCAGAAATACACTGGTCAGAAACACAGTGGTCAGAAACATAGTGGCCTAAAAGACAGTGGTCAGAAACACAGTGGTCAAAAACACGGTGGTCAGAAACACAGTGGTCAGAAACTCACTGCTCAGAAATACACTGGTCAGAAACACAGTGGTCAGAAACATAGTGGCCTAAAAGACAGTGGTCAGAAACACAGTGGTCAAAAACACGGTGGTCAGAAACACAGTGGTCAGAAACTCACTGCTCAGAAATACACTGGTCAGAAACACAGTGGTCAGAAACATAGTGGCCTAAAAGACAGTGGTCAGAAACACAGTGGTCAAAAACACGGTGGTCAGAAACACAGTGGTCAGAAACTCACTGCTCAGAAATACACTGGTCAGAAACACAGTGGTCAGAAACATAGTGGCCTAAAAGACAGTGGTCAGAAACACAGTGGTCAAAAACACGGTGGTCAGAAACACAGTGGTCAGAAACTCACTGCTCAGAAATACACTGGTCAGAAACACAGTGGTCAGAAACATAGTGGCCTAAAAGACAGTGGTCAGAAACACAGTGGTCAAAAACACGGTGGTCAGAAACACAGTGGTCAGAAACTCACTGCTCAGAAATACACTGGTCAGAAACACAGTGGTCAGAAACATAGTGGCCTAAAAGACAGTGGTCAGAAACACAGTGGTCAAAAACACGGTGGTCAGAAACACAGTGGTCAGAAACTCACTGCTCAGAAATACACTGGTCAGAAACACAGTGGTCAGAAACATAGTGGCCTAAAAGACAGTGGTCAGAAACACAGTGGTCAAAAACACGGTGGTCAGAAACACAGTGGTCAGAAACTCACTGCTCAGAAATACACTGGTCAGAAACACAGTGGTCAGAAACATAGTGGCCTAAAAGACAGTGGTCAGAAACACAGTGGTCAAAAACACGGTGGTCAGAAACACAGTGGTCAGAAACTCACTGCTCAGAAATACACTGGTCAGAAACACAGTGGTCAGAAACATAGTGGCCTAAAAGACAGTGGTCAGAAACACAGTGGTCAAAAACACGGTGGTCAGAAACACAGTGGTCAGAAACTCACTGCTCAGAAATACACTGGTCAGAAACACAGTGGTCAGAAACATAGTGGCCTAAAAGACAGTGGTCAGAAACACAGTGGTCAAAAACACGGTGGTCAGAAACACAGTGGTCAGAAACTCACTGCTCAGAAATACACTGGTCAGAAACACAGTGGTCAGAAACATAGTGGCCTAAAAGACAGTGGTCAGAAACACAGTGGTCAAAAACACGGTGGTCAGAAACACAGTGGTCAGAAACTCACTGCTCAGAAATACACTGGTCAGAAACACAGTGGTCAGAAACATAGTGGCCTAAAAGACAGTGGTCAGAAACACAGTGGTCAAAAACACGGTGGTCAGAAACACAGTGGTCAGAAACTCACTGCTCAGAAATACACTGGTCAGAAACACAGTGGTCAGAAACATAGTGGCCTAAAAGACAGTGGTCAGAAACACAGTGGTCAAAAACACGGTGGTCAGAAACACAGTGGTCAGAAACTCACTGCTCAGAAATACACTGGTCAGAAACACAGTGGTCAGAAACATAGTGGCCTAAAAGACAGTGGTCAGAAACACAGTGGTCAAAAACACGGTGGTCAGAAACACAGTGGTCAGAAACTCACTGCTCAGAAATACACTGGTCAGAAACACAGTGGTCAGAAACATAGTGGCCTAAAAGACAGTGGTCAGAAACACAGTGGTCAAAAACACGGTGGTCAGAAACACAGTGGTCAGAAACTCACTGCTCAGAAATACACTGGTCAGAAACACAGTGGTCAGAAACATAGTGGCCTAAAAGACAGTGGTCAGAAACACAGTGGTCAAAAACACGGTGGTCAGAAACACAGTGGTCAGAAACTCACTGCTCAGAAATACACTGGTCAGAAACACAGTGGTCAGAAACATAGTGGCCTAAAAGACAGTGGTCAGAAACACAGTGGTCAAAAACACGGTGGTCAGAAACACAGTGGTCAGAAACTCACTGCTCAGAAATACACTGGTCAGAAACACAGTGGTCAGAAACATAGTGGTCAGAAACACGGTGGTCAGAAACACAGTGTTCAGAAACACAATGGTTAGAAGCACGGTGGTCATAAACACAATGGTCAGAAACACTGTGATCAGAAACACAGTGGTCATAAACACAGTGGTCAGAAACACAGTGTTCAGAAACACAATGGTCAGAAACGTAGTGGTCAGAAACACAATGGTCAGAAACACAGTGGTCGGAAGCAAACTGGTCGGAAATACAGTGGTCAGAAACACAGTGGTCAGAAACAAACTGGTCAAAAACACGGTGGTCAGTAACACACTGGTCAGAAACACAGTGGTCAGAAACATACTGGTCAGAAACCCAGTGGTCAGAGACACAGTGGTCAGAAACACAGTGGTCAGAAACACACTGGTCAGAAACACACTGGTCAAGAACACAATGGTCAGAAACAAACTGGTCAGAAACACAGGGGTCAGAAACACAGTGGTCAGAAACATAGTGGTCAGAAACACGGTTGTCAGAAACACAATGGTCAGAAACACACTGGTCAGAAGCACACTGGTCAGAAACACAATGGTCAGAAACACACTGGTCAGAAGCACACTGGTCAGAAACACACTGGTCAGAAGCACACTGGTCAGAAACACACTGGTCAGAAGCACACTGGTCAGAAACACACTGGTCAGAAGCACACTGGTCAGAAACACACTGGTCAGAAGCACACTGGTCAGAAACACACTGGTCAGAAGCACACTGGTCAGAAACACACTGGTCAGAAGCACACTGGTCAGAAACACACTGGTCAGAAGCACACTGGTCAGAAACACACTGGTCAGAAGCACACTGGTCAGAAACACACTGGTCAGAAGCACACTGGTCAGAAACACACTGGTCAGAAGCACACTGGTCAGAAACACACTGGTCAGAAGCACACTGGTCAGAAACACACTGGTCAGAAGCACACTGGTCAGAAACACACTGGTCAGAAGCACACTGGTCAGAAACACACTGGTCAGAAGCACACTGGTCAGAAACACACTGGTCAGAAGCACACTGGTCAGAAACACACTGGTCAGAAGCACACTGGTCAGAAACACACTGGTCAGAAGCACACTGGTCAGAAACACACTGGTCAGAAGCACACTGGTCAGAAACACACTGGTCAGAAGCACACTGGTCAGAAACACACTGGTCAGAAGCACACTGGTCAGAAACACACTGGTCAGAAGCACACTGGTCAGAAACACACTGGTCAGAAGCACACTGGTCAGAAACACACTGGTCAGAAGCACACTGGTCAGAAACACACTGGTCAGAAGCACACTGGTCAGAAACACACTGGTCAGAAGCACACTGGTCAGAAACACACTGGTCAGAAGCACACTGGTCAGAAACACACTGGTCAGAAGCACACTGGTCAGAAACACACTGGTCAGAAGCACACTGGTCAGAAACACACTGGTCAGAAGCACACTGGTCAGAAACACACTGGTCAGAAGCACACTGGTCAGAAACACACTGGTCAGAAGCACACTGGTCAGAAACACACTGGTCAGAAGCACACTGGTCAGAAACACACTGGTCAGAAGCACACTGGTCAGAAACACACTGGTCAGAAGCACACTGGTCAGAAACACACTGGTCAGAAGCACACTGGTCAGAAACACACTGGTCAGAAGCACACTGGTCAGAAACACACTGGTCAGAAGCACACTGGTCAGAAACACACTGGTCAGAAGCACACTGGTCAGAAACACACTGGTCAGAAGCACACTGGTCAGAAACACACTGGTCAGAAGCACACTGGTCAGAAACACACTGGTCAGAAGCACACTGGTCAGAAACACACTGGTCAGAAGCACACTGGTCAGAAACACACTGGTCAGAAGCACACTGGTCAGAAACACACTGGTCAGAAGCACACTGGTCAGAAACACACTGGTCAGAAGCACACTGGTCAGAAACACACTGGTCAGAAGCACACTGGTCAGAAACACACTGGTCAGAAGCACACTGGTCAGAAACACACTGGTCAGAAGCACACTGGTCAGAAACACACTGGTCAGAAGCACACTGGTCAGAAACACACTGGTCAGAAGCACACTGGTCAGAAACACACTGGTCAGAAGCACACTGGTCAGAAACACACTGGTCAGAAGCACACTGGTCAGAAACACACTGGTCAGAAGCACACTGGTCAGAAACACACTGGTCAGAAGCACACTGGTCAGAAACACACTGGTCAGAAGCACACTGGTCAGAAACACACTGGTCAGAAGCACACTGGTCAGAAACACACTGGTCAGAAGCACACTGGTCAGAAACACACTGGTCAGAAGCACACTGGTCAGAAACACACTGGTCAGAAGCACACTGGTCAGAAACACACTGGTCAGAAGCACACTGGTCAGAAACACACTGGTCAGAAGCACACTGGTCAGAAACACACTGGTCAGAAGCACACTGGTCAGAAACACACTGGTCAGAAGCACACTGGTCAGAAACACACTGGTCAGAAGCACACTGGTCAGAAACACACTGGTCAGAAGCACACTGGTCAGAAACACACTGGTCAGAAGCACACTGGTCAGAAACACACTGGTCAGAAGCACACTGGTCAGAAACACACTGGTCAGAAGCACACTGGTCAGAAACACACTGGTCAGAAGCACACTGGTCAGAAACACACTGGTCAGAAGCACACTGGTCAGAAACACACTGGTCAGAAGCACACTGGTCAGAAACACACTGGTCAGAAGCACACTGGTCAGAAACACACTGGTCAGAAGCACACTGGTCAGAAACACACTGGTCAGAAGCACACTGGTCAGAAACACACTGGTCAGAAGCACACTGGTCAGAAACACACTGGTCAGAAGCACACTGGTCAGAAACACACTGGTCAGAAGCACACTGGTCAGAAACACACTGGTCAGAAGCACACTGGTCAGAAACACACTGGTCAGAAGCACACTGGTCAGAAACACACTGGTCAGAAGCACACTGGTCAGAAACACACTGGTCAGAAGCACACTGGTCAGAAACACACTGGTCAGAAGCACACTGGTCAGAAACACACTGGTCAGAAGCACACTGGTCAGAAACACACTGGTCAGAAGCACACTGGTCAGAAACACACTGGTCAGAAGCACACTGGTCAGAAACACACTGGTCAGAAGCACACTGGTCAGAAACACACTGGTCAGAAGCACACTGGTCAGAAACACACTGGTCAGAAGCACACTGGTCAGAAACACACTGGTCAGAAGCACACTGGTCAGAAACACACTGGTCAGAAGCACACTGGTCAGAAACACACTGGTCAGAAGCACACTGGTCAGAAACACACTGGTCAGAAGCACACTGGTCAGAAACACACTGGTCAGAAGCACACTGGTCAGAAACACACTGGTCAGAAGCACACTGGTCAGAAACACACTGGTCAGAAGCACACTGGTCAGAAACACACTGGTCAGAAGCACACTGGTCAGAAACACACTGGTCAGAAGCACACTGGTCAGAAACACACTGGTCAGAAGCACACTGGTCAGAAACACACTGGTCAGAAGCACACTGGTCAGAAACACACTGGTCAGAAGCACACTGGTCAGAAACACACTGGTCAGAAGCACACTGGTCAGAAACACACTGGTCAGAAGCACACTGGTCAGAAACACACTGGTCAGAAGCACACTGGTCAGAAACACACTGGTCAGAAGCACACTGGTCAGAAACACACTGGTCAGAAGCACACTGGTCAGAAACACACTGGTCAGAAGCACACTGGTCAGAAACACACTGGTCAGAAGCACACTGGTCAGAAACACACTGGTCAGAAGCACACTGGTCAGAAACACACTGGTCAGAAGCACACTGGTCAGAAACACACTGGTCAGAAGCACACTGGTCAGAAACACACTGGTCAGAAGCACACTGGTCAGAAACACACTGGTCAGAAGCACACTGGTCAGAAACACACTGGTCAGAAGCACACTGGTCAGAAACACACTGGTCAGAAGCACACTGGTCAGAAACACACTGGTCAGAAGCACACTGGTCAGAAACACACTGGTCAGAAGCACACTGGTCAGAAACACACTGGTCAGAAGCACACTGGTCAGAAACACACTGGTCAGAAGCACACTGGTCAGAAACACACTGGTCAGAAGCACACTGGTCAGAAACACACTGGTCAGAAGCACACTGGTCAGAAACACACTGGTCAGAAGCACACTGGTCAGAAACACACTGGTCAGAAGCACACTGGTCAGAAACACACTGGTCAGAAGCACACTGGTCAGAAACACACTGGTCAGAAGCACACTGGTCAGAAACACACTGGTCAGAAGCACACTGGTCAGAAACACACTGGTCAGAAGCACACTGGTCAGAAACACACTGGTCAGAAGCACACTGGTCAGAAACACACTGGTCAGAAGCACACTGGTCAGAAACACACTGGTCAGAAGCACACTGGTCAGAAACACACTGGTCAGAAGCACACTGGTCAGAAACACACTGGTCAGAAGCACACTGGTCAGAAACACACTGGTCAGAAGCACACTGGTCAGAAACACACTGGTCAGAAGCACACTGGTCAGAAACACACTGGTCAGAAGCACACTGGTCAGAAACACACTGGTCAGAAGCACACTGGTCAGAAACACACTGGTCAGAAACACACTTGTAAGAAACACAGTGGTCACAAACACACTGGTCAGAAAGACACTGGTCAGAAACACAGTGGTCAAAAACACAGTGGTCATAAACACAGTGGTCAGAAACACAGTGTTCAGAAGCACGGTGGTCAGAAGCACAGTGGTCAGAAACACACTGGTCAGAAACACAGTGGTCAGATCACTCTGGTCAGAAATACAGTGGTAAAAAACACAGTGGTCAGAAACACACTGGTCGGAAATAAAGTGGATAGAAACACAGTAGTCAGAAACATAGTGGTCAGAAACACACTGGTCAGAAACACAGTGGTCAGAAACATAGTGGTCAGAAACACACTGGTCAAAAACACGTTCGTCAGAAACACATTGGTCAGAAACACAGTGGTCAGAAACACACTGGTCAGAAACACAGTGGTCAGAAACATAGTGGTCAGAAACACACTGGTCAAAAACACGTTCGTCAGAAACACATTGGTCAGAAACACAGTGGTCAAGAACAGAGTGGTCAGAAACACAGTGGTTAGAAACACACTGGTCGGAAGTACACTAGTCAAAAACACACTAGTCATAAACACAGTGGTCAGAAACACAGTGGTCAGAAAGACAGTGGTCATAAACTAAGTGGCGAGAAACACGGTGGTCAGAAGCACAGTGGTCAGAAACACACTGGTCAGAAACACAGTGGTCAGATCACACTGGTCAGAAACACACTGGTCAGAAACACAGTGGTCAGAAACACGCTGGTCAGAAACACAGTGGTCAGATCACACTGGTCAGAAACACACTGGTCAGAAACACAGTGGTCAGAAACACGCTGGTCAGAAACACAGTGGATAGAAACACAATTTTCAGAAACACAGTGGTCACAAACACTGTGCTCAGAAACACAGTGGTCAGAAACAAAGTGGTCAGAAACACAGTGGTCAGAAACACAGTGGTCAGAAACACAGTGGTCAGAAACATAGTGGTCCAAAACACAGTGGTGAGAAACACAGTGGTCAACAACACAGTGGTCGGAAACGCAATGGTCAGAAACACAATGGTAAGAAACACAGTGGTCAGAAACACACTGGTCAGAAACGCACTGGTTAGAAACAGAGTGGCAAGAGACACACTGGTCAGAAACACAGTGGTCAGAAACACAGTGGTCAGAAACACAGTGGATAGAAACACAATTTTCAGAAACACAGTGGTCACAAACACTGTGCTCAGAAACACAGTGGTCAGAAACAAAGTGGTCAGAAACACAGTGGTCAGAAACACAGTGGTCAGGAACATAGTGGTCCAAAACACAGTGGTGAGAAACACAGTGGTCAACAACACAGGTTGGAAACGCAATGGTCAGAAACACAGTGGTAAGAAACACAGTGGTCAGAAACACACTGGTCAGAAACGCACTGGTTAGAAACAGAGTGGCAAGAGACACACTGGTCAGAAACACAGTGGTCAGAAACACAGTGGTCAGAAACACACTGGTCAGAAACGCACTGGTTAGAAACAGAGTGGCAAGAGACACACTGGTCAGAAACACAGTGGTCAGAAACACAGTGGTCAGAAACACATTGGTCAGAAAGACAGTGGTCAGAAACACACATTAGAATAACACTGGTCACAAACACAGTGGTCAGGAACACACTGGTCAGAAACATAGTGGTAAAAAACACAGTGGTCAGAAACACACTGGTAAAAAACACACTGGTTAGAAACAAAGCGGTCAGAAATACAGTGGTCAGAAACACAGTGGTCAGATACACAGTGGTCAGAAACACAGTGGTCAGAAACACACTAGTCAGAGGCACAGTGGTCAGAAACACGATGGTCTGAAACAAGCTAGTCAGAAACGTAGTGGTCAGAAACACAGTGGTCAGAAACACAGTGGTCACAGACACACTGGTCAGAAATACATAGGTGAGAAACACAGTGGTCAGAAACACAGTGGTCAGAAACACAGTGGTCAGAAACACACTGGTCCGAAACACACTGGTTAGAAACACACTGGTCAGAAACACAGTGGTCAGAAACACAGTGGTCAGAAACACACTGGTCCGAAACACACTGGTTAGAAACACACTGGTCACAAACACGGTGCTCAGAAACACAGTGGTCAGAAACACACTGGTCAGAAACACATTGGTCAGAAACATAGTGGTCATAAACACAGTGTTCAGAAACACGGTGATGAGAAACACACTGGTCAGAAACACTGTGATCAGAAACACAGTGGTCAGAAACGCACTGGTCAGAAAGCCACTGGTCAGAAGCACAGTGGTCAGAAGCACACTGACCAGAAACACACTAGTCAGAAACACAGTGGTCGGAAACACGTTGATCAGAAACACACTGGTCAGATACACGGTTGTCAGGAACACACTGGTGAGAAACACTGTGGTCAGAAACACACTGGTCAGACTCACAGTGGTCAGAAACACACTGGTCAGAAACACAGTGGTCAGAAACACACTGGTCCGAAACACACTGGTTAGAAACACACTGGTCACAAACACGATGCTCAGAAACACAGTGGCCAGAAAAACACTGGTCAGAATCACAATGGTCAGAAACACAGCGATTAGAAACACAGTGGTCATAAACACAATGGTCAGAAACACATTAGTCAGAAACAAAGTGGTCAGAAACACAGTGCTCAGAAACACAGTGGTCAGAAACACTCTGGTCAGAAGCACAGTGGTCAGAAACACACTGGTCAGAAACACA
>SZWC01040406.1:0-11979 GCA_023375785.1 Penium margaritaceum
AAACTGCACTAAGAAGTTCACTGCAGATGCTATGTCTGCCCTTGTGGTTCATGTGGGAGCCGATGACTCGGAGGTAATCGGTAACATCGACCAGCTCCCCCAACCTGGACACGTCAAGTGTCTTGAGCAACCGCTGACCAGCTGGGGTCACCGGCATCAAAGCATTAGGCACAGTCTCAAGAAGTAACACAAATCTCTCCTCCAGACTGTGGACATACGCGACCTAGTGGACATGGAGAGTCCCACAACGACGATCATGCTCGAGCTCCATCCCCAGGAAAACACAAGTAGGATCCAAGTCCTTGATTTTGTACAAGCTACAACAATGTCTTTAGTGCCTGCATAATTGAAGTGCTGGTCAACACAATCAACAGATTTTTGACATAGACAAGGATTGCAAGAAATGGTGCTGATGATTGACTGACAGCAGGATCAGCTGTGTTGCGCTTGTATCCCCCCTTGTCCAGAGTGGAGGTAATCTCCTGGTTCGAGCATCGTGGCGACTGGCCGTAGAGGGTCTTCCACACCCGCCAGACTCTTTCATTACCATCCGAGAACCATGGTGGATGAACCAAATAGATCTTGTCGTCCCAATTCCTGTCCAAGAACGCGTTGTTCACTTCCATTTGCTCTAGCTCCGGGTCATGATGGAAGACCAGGCTGAGAAGTGCCCGGGCGGTGGTGTACCGACCAACTGGAGCAAACGTCTCATCAAAGCTGAAGTGAAGAACCTGGGAATACCCCTTTGCCATGAGGCGTGCCTTGTGCTGTCCGGTTTTTTTTTTTGGTCTGAACATCCCACGTGTTGAGACGGTCTTATGACCTAGTTGAAGGTCCATAAGCTCATACACAGCATGTTCCTCAAGAGCTGCGAGTTCCTCCTTCATGGCCTGCTCCCATTGCTGAGCATCATGAGCCTCTCATGCCTGACGTATTGTGTTGGGCTCTGGTGTCAAAGGGACTACTGGGACAGTGGCATCACACTCAGCACCATCATCTGAAACAGACACAGTGACAGCATGTTCAAACCTGCTTGTAATGAGTGGGTATCCAAGCCCTGTGCTGAGATGCACAATCCCGGTAGCAAGGCCTAAGGCATCAAGGCTCATGGCCAGCTGCAGTGCTGGAGGCTGAGCATCAGCAGCAACGGCAGGTATCTAAGACGTGGATAGAGCCGCGTTAGAGGCTCAAGTGTGAGCAGGGAGGGCGTGAAGGTGCCCTCCATGAACAAAGGGTAAAACCGGTAATGTAGGCAGTGATGGAGTTGCAAAAGAGAGGACATGTGTAATGGGCACGGGGCTGGAATCTGGCGGCACTCCCGACGAGTAAGTGGATGTGGGGAAAGGCAACGAGAGAAAGAACGCTGAAGGACAAGAGATGAAATGGGACAACGGGGGTTCAACCACAACAGTGTCAGTAGTAAATGACAAGGACGACAAGGACGACAAGGATAAAGAGGGCGACAACAAGGGCTCTGAGGAAAGATGAGGTGCGGATGCCGATGATGATGGCGTCCAACCAAGCTCTGAGGTAGAGGCCAGTCAAGGGTCTCCACCAGCCAAAGAAGCGAGGAAAGGGAGGCCGAGGAGGCATGGCGCTCAAGATCATGGAGGAAGAAAAACTCAAAAAATGCGTCCTGCAACTCGACGGCACGATGATGGTCAGGATCCTCAGAATCGCCAGGATTTAGACTGAGCGGAGACGCCTAGCAAGGGACACAGACGGCCGCGGGGAGACAGTTTCCCATCACGAACGTCCTCAAGGAGCCAACCAGCAGCGATGCAGCACCACGTGCAAGCAAGACGTAAGTCGGCTCGGTGATTGTGCCAGCGCTTGAATAGTGTGATGGACTTGGGGAGGGGGCCGTGAGTAATGCGCTTTGAGATCCAGGTCATATAGCTCATAGCCTCAAAGGCATAAAGCGGAGAGAGACCAGACTTGGAGAAAAGAGAATGCATGCCATCAGCGAGCGTGCAATGCCAGCACTCGGAAACCACGTTCTTCTAGGGTAGGAAAGGAGCAGTGAGCTCAAGATGCACCCCATGGAATTCAAGCAAAGAAGTGGCGGGACCCATGAATTCACTACCACGATCAATGCAGAACACATGCAGAGCATTGACGAGAACACTCGGCTTGAAGGAGCCAAGCGGCGAGAAAAGAACAGACGTCACTCTTTTGACGAAGATCAAACACCCAGCGATAGCCGGAGAAATCATTAATCAGACACAAAACATAGCAACCTTGCCCACCAAGGAAGTCATTTGGCAGAGGGCCCATGACATCGGTGTGAAAAAGGTCAAGGGGGTGAAGGAACTGTGTCTCAGAGGAGGAGAATGGGGTGTGATGCATTTTGCCCTGAGCGCAGGCAAGACACTCAGCAGAACAAGGCAGAGGGAACGATGAGGGGTTGAGACCAAGGGCCAGATGGAAACGCAGTATGCTCGCGAGAGCATCAGTGCGCACATGCCTAGGACAATGATGCAAGAGCTACAAATAACTGCACGACAAAGCGGACGCAACATTCACTAGAGCAGCACCAGTAGAGGAGGAGGCAGGCGCAAAAATGGACACGTAATAGAGGCGCTCACAGAAAACTCAGCAATGCACAGCACGACCAGCAGGGCGCAAGGAGATTGTGAAAAAACCATGACTAGCACTGAAGTCCATGCATTGTTCATCTAGAGTGGTGACAGAAAGAAAGTAGACTTCCAGCGAATGCACAGAGAGAATGTCAGGCAAATATAGGTCACCGCCAGGCCCCACGAAGTGAACGCTGTCCACACCCTGGACAGGAAGCATCTACCCAGAGCTGGTGCGCACAAAGAAAACAAATCCAAGAGGGTCGACAGTGACAAAAACCAAACAAGCAGACGTCATGTGATGGGTGGCCCCGTCATCCAGGATCCAGAATCCACCAGACACGCAAACAAAGGGAACAACACCACAGGTTACAACGATGCCGACAACAGGGAATGACGGAGAGGACTGATCACACGCAACGAGGCAATGAGGGAAGGTCAGAGACTGCCAACGCTCAATCCAGGACACATCACTAGACAAACATTCCTGAACAGTTCCAAACGGAACCCCACAAAGAACGGAGTCGGACTGGCACACAAGACCTTTGGACAGAGCAGTCACACTCTCATCTCCCTGATTGTGCATGTGTGGCAGATGAGTGAGGAACTGCTCCAACTAACGCTCATTGTCAGTAGAGGAGGGTGTGGCTGGGCGTGTTGAGTGCAGCAGAAGATGGCACGTAGGAAGACAGAAACCATGCAGGCAGTGCGTTCGTGGAGGAATGAGGGCTGGTGTATGAAGGAGCCGAGAAGGGTGACGGCTATTCCTAAGGGTAGAAGGATGCAGGCATGGGAGTGGTTCGCATCATAGAGTTGGTGGCTTGCTGAGCGGTGGAGCTGGATGAGGAAGTGGAGGAACCTGTAGTGTGGGTCCAGTGAGCACACATTGTCGCTGCCAACCGTGTGTCATTGGGCGGTTCGGGGAACTTGCGAGGACTATGCTTGCTCGAGCCACATTTCTAGCAGACAACGGAGCGGATGGGAGTGCGGCAGGAGGAGCCCTCCTTTCCCTTGTTCTTGGGCTTTTCGCGGCCCGTCCACGTCTGGGGCCCTGAGAAGCATGTGCCACGGCGGAGGAGGATGATGATGAGAAGGAATTGGAGGCAGATGAAGTCGTCAGAATAGACGTGGTGATGGTAGCAAAACCAGTGCTTGTGGAGCGATGGAGACGTCTGTTCTGAAGACTAGTCCACCAAGCAGTGAGGCGCTTAGAGAAAAAGTCCCAACAGGTACTAATGCCAGGAGGAGACTTGGGAGGGACAGGCTCAGCGGCCAGACAGACAAGCTTGTCGGCATTTACCTCACATAGAAAGTCAGAAAAACTTTGGGATGAGGCCGTTCACCATAGTGAGCATCGCCAACATCTGGTCTGGCGCTGCGTCTCCAAGTCCACTGATAAGTTTGAGAATGCGGACCCAATAGGCATCAGCCGTCTCATCCGTGCACATGAGCAGAATGTTAAATTGTATGGTCAGGATACTCTGAGTAGCTTGGCTGGTGATGGTGGCGCGGCGGTCCAAAAAGGCATATGCATCTATGGGTTTTTCTGCAGAGCGGGCGGCGGGTTCAGCGTTGAATGTGCCAATCTCTTTGGTGAGATTATCATGAGTGGCAGCAATGAGGACACGCACGGCACGGGCTGACTCAGCAGGGTATGGCACAAAGGGCGGATCAGCGTCAGTATCGATCAGAAAGTAGTACTTCCACGGTTACTCCCCCTGAACCCACGCACTGAAGCACACAACCAAAGTGGACAGTCCCACACGCCTCTCACGCCCCTCACCGCCTCTGGTCGGTTCCGCGTGCGCCAGCCTTGCAAGCGGACAGCAGCTGACGCTGCTTTGCGCAGGTCTTTGACGTTGTCCAGCAGCGTCGGCAAGGCAGCTGCTGCAGCTTTGTGACTAGAGGAGTAAAGATGGTTGCCACGGAGTGTCTGCAGCTTGCAACAGTGGGAGAGGTATTACTGGTGGCGGGAGAGCTGGTGGCAGTGCAGATGGTTGCAGTGCAAACTGAAGTGGTGGAGAGGTACAGCGTTGCTACAACAGGGTGGCTGCGGCGGCTAAGAATACACC
Source organism: Penium margaritaceum (assembly GCA_023375785.1). Taxonomy (NCBI): domain Eukaryota; kingdom Viridiplantae; phylum Streptophyta; class Zygnematophyceae; order Desmidiales; family Peniaceae; genus Penium; species Penium margaritaceum. The sequence goes on from SZWC01040406.1 coordinate 4,652, forward strand.
TTGCACCAGTTAGGTTCAAGCCGGCCGCAGCAGATGAACCGGATGTAGCAGATGAACCAATTGCAATAGATGAGCCACCTGTAGCAGATCAGCCGGCCTCAGCTGATGAGCTGGCTGCAGCAGATAAGCCGACTGCAGCAGATGAGCCGGTTGCAGCAGATGAGCCCACTACAGCAGATGAGCCGGCTGCAGCAGATGATGGGTCGGCGGCACTAGATGGGCCGGCTGCAGTGAATGGGCGTGCTAAGGGAAATGTGCCGGCTACAGTGGAGGGACCGGCTATAGTTTAAGGCCTGGCTGCAGCCCACACTCATCACGTGAGACCGTAGCAGCGGCGTTGCCACCGTGCCAGCAGCAGCATAGCAACACAGCAGCAGCAGCAGCAGTGGCACCCGCGGCGGCAGCAGCAGAGCGGCAGCAGCTACTGTAACAACAACGTAGCAGCGATAGTAGCAGCAGCGCGCAGCGGCGGCAGCAGCTGCAGCGCACAGCAGTAGCAGCGGCATCGCGCAGCCGTTGCTGCCACTGCTGCGCACGCAGCCACGCAACTGTTGCTGCAGCAGCAGCTGAGCGGAAGCTGCTGCGTAGCTTCTGCGTAACAATCGCGGAGCGGCTGCACGCTCGTACAGAATCGCGAGAGAGAAAAAAAAGGGGAGTCGAGCTGACATCAGCATTTTTGCTTGTTGATGTCATGAGGTCGTGCTGATGTCAGCAACCACCTGCTGACGTCAGCAACCACCTGCTGACGTCAGCACCATACTTAGCCAAAATTTTGGCCGGACAGTCAAAAGTTGCTACCATCTCAACTCCTTGAGAAACACTGACGCTTTCGAAATCTGACAAATCTGACCTGTCGACCCATATTGAGAGGCGACATGAACTCATCTGACAACAAGGGGGAGGGGACAGGTGATCCCTCCTCCTCTTCTTCTGGGGTCCTGAGCCCACACTCGTAGGCCATTGAGGACCTGCGGAGCCAGCAAGATGAGATGCGTTGCCTACAACGGGAGCATACAGATGCCATCCGCATGCTGACTGAGCTTCTGCGTGCCCAGTCCACGGTCCCACGGCAGGTCTCCGAGGGAGCTGCCGGCGTCGCGGTCTCGACACAGCAGTCGACTCAGGCACCCGTGACAGGAGCTAGACCTAACCCACCACCTCCTGACCTCCTGGATGATGATCCATTCACGCCAGGCATCACAGACGACCCCCGGATCATGAGATTCGAGTTCTTCAGAAGCGCCTCCGTCAGCTGTAGACGGGCACCAGATCTCCTCGGTTTCCTCCGATACGATCATCACCCGACTATCTCGGTGACTATCCCCTTCCAGGAGTCTTCCCCATCCCTCGTCCTCCTCAGCCTACGGTTGCTCTCCCCACGGAGCGGCAATCCAAGGACTTTGAGACACCACCTCCACGGTACGTCAGTGAGGACAGCTTCGACTGCTGGGAGATCCTCTTTCATATTTTGGCTACTCCAGAGGGAGTGTGGCCCTATTACCATAGCCCGTATCAGCCTACAAACCTAGCACAGGTGCTGACAGTAGCCAAGGCGATGCGCGGACTCCTATATGCCATGCCACGCGAGACCGTCGTCGATTTCCGCTCCTTCCTTGGAGAGGCCGGCACAGGCACCGGCGCCGATCCCCGCGGAGGTTGGGATCTTGCCTTATCCTTGCTGGCCACAAAGACGCACGCCACTCGTGTAGCACACATTCGTGCCTTCTACTCTCTACATCAGGAGCCTGCAGAGCCTGCAACCAATTACTAGCGATGCGCCATGCGCATCTACACGTGCCTTGGGACCTGCAGAGGCACACAACTGTGGGCGCTCCGTACGATGATGCTCGGAGTTTGCCTTGAGTTCACTGACATCTTCACCCGGTACAGCGACGCTGTTCTCAAGCCCTTTTTAGCCATTCTGCAGCTTCTCCCCGGGGCGCATCAGCTCTTCCTCAACGTGATTTCAGCCCGTGAGGCAGCCGTGGTCCATCAGGAGATTCCTCTTGCTGCAGCAGTCGTCGCATCACCACCATCATCCTTGATGCAGTCTCCTTCTTCATCCTCCATCATGTCTTCATCTTCCTCCTCCTCTTTGGCCCCGTCCACACCCACCCAGGGTGTTGCAGCAGCGGCTTAGGGGAAGAAGAAGAAGGGGAAGCGTGGATCAGGTCAGCAGCAGTCACAGCAGCAGTCGTCATCCAGTGGTAGCAGTGGACGTTCCGTTCACTGTTACAATTGTGGAGGTGCCCATCGCTACACCGAGTGCCAGCAGCCGCTCGACTGGGCGCGGATTACTCGTGGGCTCCAGGCTGCCCACGCCCCCTGTTCCATGTCCATCACGTCATCCTCGCCTTCCTCCGGACGCGCAGCGGCCACGACTGCAGCTGTTCTCGCTCCCTCACCGGCGAGTAGCAGTGATCCGGACCCACGCAACCGCACCATCGCTGAGCTCCGACACCTTTTGGCACTCCGCTTTCAGGGAGGTGCGAGTGTATTTTCATCGTCGGGTGGTCCACATACCATCTGCCCGTCCGTTCCTATGGGTTATGTCGATTCGTGTGGGAGAGCACAGTCAGCATGTGATGATGATGGGCCTGACTACTCCGATTGGGTTCATGAGCCTCATTTATTGTGCCCTGCATCGTTCCTCCCCACTGAGGGCTCAACATCCCTTTGATGCCGAGTGTTCCATTGCCCATTGTACAGTGACGTTCACTAGTCGTGACTCCGGTGGCACTTGGATCATCGATTCTGGTGCCACTCATCACATGCCGTGTCGTCGTAGTGATTTTGTTGTTCTCGGTCCTGTCACGTCTGTCTGTTCTGTCCGTACAGGCTCTGGTCAGTCCTTGCCAATCCATGGTGTTGGGGTTGTATGTTTTGACGGTCCGTCTGGCCCCTTGTACCTTTCGGACGTGTTGTTTGTGCCTGATCTTGAGCTCAGCCTGCTTTCTGTGCGTGCTTGCACACTGATGGGTCTCTCTGTGGAGCATACCGCAAACTCAGCGACTGTGACTGCTAGTGACACTCGTAGCGTAGTCCTTTGTGCCTCAGTCGTAGATGATCTCTATCGCGTCTCTCGAACCTTCTCCCCTTGCTCTCCTTCCTCCTCCGTTCGGGTCTTTGTCACTGGTGTTTTGTCTCCGGAACACCAGCGGTTGCTTCATCGCCATCCGTGTCATGTGGGCTTTGATACGGTGTTGAACCTCATTCGGACACAGCCAGCTCTCTGTCATGATGCGGCTTCTTTCAAGAAGCTACCCAAGAGTGACTGTCTGTTTTGCGCTCAGGGGAAGATGCACCGATGCACCTACCCTGACTCTCGTTCCCGAGCGCTTCGGCCTCTCGAGCTAGTTCACTCAGATCTTCTCGGTCCTCTTCCGGTCAAGTCCCTATCTGATCGGGGCAGGTATGTTCTGACTCTGATTGACGACTTTACCCGAATGCGGTGGGTCTATAGCCTACGTCAAAAGAGCGATGCCGCCCTTGTAGTTCGATACTGGCTAGCGATAGCTGAGTGTCAGTCATGTCACACGCTACATAATTTCCGCTCGGACCGCGGCGGTGAGTTCCTTGGCAAGATGGACGGGTTCTTTGCTGAGCACGGGATGTTTCACCAGGTCTCAGCTCTGCTACCCCTCAGCAGAACAGTGTTTCCGAGCACTGGAACTGCACCATGGAGGATGCGGTTTGCGCTATGCGATCTGAGTGCGGTCTCCCTGAGTCCTTTGTCTTTGAGGGTTTCGCCTACATGACTTGGGTCTGGAACCGCCTCCCGCACGGTCCGCTTCCGGACCATGTTACACCGTATGAAATCTTGTTTGGCCACCGTGCTGACCTTCATCTCGCTCGCGTCTGGGGATCCCTAGCCTCTGTGTGGTACACCGAGGACCAGGAAGGGTCCAATGTGTCACCTCGGGGCCGCTTGTGCGCCTTTGTAGGCATTTCCCCATGGTTCAAGGACTGGCGCTTCTAGAACCCTACTCGTAGTCGCTTCATTAAGTCACGCAACACGCTCTTTTTTGAGTCTCTCACCTACCGTGACCTGACTTTGATCACAGCACTCTCTGCCACACATGTTCCTAACTGTGAGGGTTCTCGGTGGATGGGGGATACTTCTATGCCAACAAGCACCTCTCACCAGGCTAATGTGTCCGTTCGAGCCCCCTTCACCTCTCGGTCTCCGGCCCTTGATGACCCGGCGATCATCGCCGTCGGTCCAGAGACCTCGCCTGTATTGCCTGTTTCACGCCCCACAGGTGCCCCTGCTTCTGTTCCCGCGCCTACTTCTGCGCCAGTACCTACGTCTGCTGCAAGCACTCCTGTTTCTACATCTGTTCCAGCCTCGCCTACTACGGTATCTGCTGGTGGCACACCTGCCTCTGTGTCAGGTCGAGTCTTGCCTGCTCCTACTGTCACACCCAGCTCCATGTCCCCCACACATGCATCTCCTTGCACGGCATCACTAGCCTTGCCTCAGTCCCCACCAGTTGTGGTTGTGCCTATCCCTGAGCCTGAGGTGCGCCCCTCGAGCTCCGGTTGCTCCCGTGAGCCCGGTGGCCGTCTCCGACCATTGGATTCACGAGCTCAGCGAGCGTCGGGCCCCGCACCGAGGCGCCCCTCTCGTAGCATCGCGAGTGGTGACCTCGGCACAAAGGCCCTAGACCTGAGTGTTCGCACTGAGCTCACAGAGGTACATCTAGTGTGCCCCATAGGGCACGATCTTGTCACTCGCGAGTTAAATATCGCTTGTGATGCAGCAGCTAATCTTGTGGTTGTCAGGCCTAGCACCACGACATGCGTCCTTGCCTCGCAGAGCTCTCCCTCTATGGCGTCCGACCCGGGCACCCTCAGGGAAGCTCTCTCATCTCGCCACGCAAGATGTTGACGCTTTGTGCGCTGCCTGTGAGGATGAGCTTCGCGCTATCCGAGAGCAAAGAGTCTACGAGCTTGTCGACTTTCCGCCTGGGAGGAAGGCTATTCAGGTCAAGTGGGTCTTTCGCAAGAAAGTGAAGCCGGATGGCTCACTGGAACGCTACAAGGCCCGCTTGGTCGTCAAGGGGTACTCTCAGATTGAGGGCATCCATTACACTGACACTTTTGCCCCTGTCGGCCGCATGACCTCAGCTCGAGCTTTGTTCGGTGTAGTGGCCCAGCATGACTTGGAACTGCACCAGATGGACGTGAACAATGTGTTCCTCCATGGCTCTCTGGATGAGGTCATTTACGTGGCTCAGCCACCAGGCTTTGGGGATGGTGACAAGGTCTGGCGCTTGCGCAAGTCCTTCTACGTTCTCAAGTAGTCTCCGCGGTGTTGGAACTGGGAGTTACTGACACTTTGACTCGTGCGGGATATGTGCAGAGCGAGGCAGATCCCTCTCTCTTCATCCTACCAACACCCGAGCGGTTCACCGCCATCCTGATCTATGTCGATGACCGTCTGATTGCGTGTCCGTCCGTGGAGGACGTGAAGGAGGCCAAGGCTGTCCTTCAGACTGCCTATAAGATGAAGGACCTCGATCCTGTATCGGTGTTTCATGGTATGGAGATCGTGCAAGATCGTAGGTGTCGGACACTGTTGCTGCATCTGGCCCGATACGCACGAGTCGTGGGGGAGTGCTTGAGCGACCTCCTTGGTACAGTGCCCACTGCTTCCACACCTCTTACACCTGATGGGCAGGATGCCCTGAAGGTGGATGATCCCACACAGGTAGGGGAGACAGTGGACGTGACCTTGTACCTCCGTCTCATCGGATCTCTGATGTACCTGACCATTACCACACGTCCTTACATTGCTTTCGCTGTCAACCTCCTCGCTCAGTTCGTGCAGGTTCCAAGTGCCAGATCCCTTCACGTGACTGTGCGAGTGGTGCGGTACGTGGTTTCCACGCCGTACCTTGGACTCTGCTTTCGTCGGCAGTGTTCGATGGTCCTTGACGGCTACACTGACAGCGACTGGGCCTGGAGCCCAGATGGACGCAGCCGTACTGGCTACGTGTTCCTGCTCGGTGGTACCATTGTGTCTTGGCATAGCGGGAAGCACGGCTACATTGCACGTAGCTTGTCGGAGGCAGAGTACGTTGCTTTGGGCGCAGGGGCTGCTGAGGTAGTATGGCTGCAGCGCCTTTTTCTTGAGCTTGGTCTGTCAGTACCTGCCATTGTGCTTCGTTGCGACAACCAGAGTGCTCTCGCCATTGCGGAGAACTCTGATGTCTTTCACGCTCGCACAAAGCACATTGCAGTTGAGCATCACTTTGTCCGTGATCTGGTGGAGCGACACGTGATCTCCGTCATGTGGGTTGGCACTGACATGCAGCGTGCTGATTTCTTGACGAAGGTACTAGCTCGAGAAAGTTCCTCGTGGCCATTCGTTCTGTTGGGCTTCACCCCATGCCTGAGAGTGTTTGAGTGTGGGATGTGTGTCCGTGTCCCATCATTTTTACACACACTATTGTACTTGTCCCAGTGCTGCACGTGTATGGACATGCGTACCATCGGGTCATGGGGGAGTGTTGTGATTTGTGACGTTCTTGTACACTCTACTGTGACCACTCGGCCATGTCCATACTCGTGCAAATCCCTGAGGCGAGCCCTGGTAACACCGGTGCAACGACTGGCGGCGGACTACTAGCTTGGAGCTGGCCGACTACCGTTCCAGAACCTCGGACACTGCCGGGACTTCCTGCTGTTTTTTCTGTAGCTTGCAGGAGTTTTTCGGCGGACTAGCCATGAGCCCAATTTGCATGTTTTGCATTGCGTGTCCACCGTCTGATGATGGATGCATGCATGTGACCAGTCGTAGCATCCATCTTGCAATCCTGCACGTCTAGGTTCAGACGGCGTAGCATTCTGACATGTGTGCGCAGAGTTATGGCCAAAAGAGTGGTTTTGGGACGGTTTTGGGACAGCTCTTGAACCGCCGCGTGCGATACCCGCTGTGCGCCGCGGCAGGTATTTATGCCATGGACCTGTGATTTGTCATTTCTCTCTGCAAATGCTATTAAAGCATTCAGACACTTTGCCTTGTGTCCCCTAGCCAAACCCTTGCCGTTACGTGCACGACTTGTGACTGTCGTCACCGTCTGATCAGGCACTGACGCCTGGTCGACGGGAGTGTCGCTAGGAAGCTTCCTTGCGTCTTTTCATGCCGCGTCCATGCTGTTGAATATGTTTGCCCCTTGTTCAGTCTTGTACGACAGATCAGGAATGCTCTACCCCTTGTGGAGGTATGACCCCTGGATTTGTTGTAGGGTGACTCAACTATGCTCTGTCTCATGTGAGATATGACCTGTGAGTACACCATGTAGGTGAGTGGTTAACTTGGC
>SZWC01040414.1:0-11976 GCA_023375785.1 Penium margaritaceum
AGAGAGAGAGAGAGAGAGAGAGAGAGAGAGAGAGAGAGAGAGAGAGAGAGAGAGAGATAGAAAGAGCAAGGGAGAGACACAGAGAGATACAAAGGGAGGATGTGAAAAGAATGTTTCAGAAAGAAAGTTCTACCTTGCGGATACATGTTTTTCACAATACGGAACCTCACTCAAGTCTCTTTGTCAGGGGGGATGCAAGCGTCAAAAGTTGAGGGTTTGTTTTGATCCCATCATCTTCCTTGGCGGAGCGTCATAGTGGGTATGTGTACTATGAAAGTTTATTTAGTATATCTTTTTCACGGTGGATATTCTGTTACGTACCAGACGTACACGAGTCCCTAATCTTTCCGAGGGGACATTTCGTTCATTACATAAAAAGCCCACAGCACAAGGAGACCTTAATTTTTGCGCCGATGGTCGAGGGTAATTTGGCCAACTGGCCTCGCCCTCTGACAAACCTTCTCACGCTTTCTCACAACTTCAACCGACCACTTAAAAAAAATGACGAAAGAAGTGTCATGACCTTTCGTTCGACTTCTCAATGCATCGAGAAATACCCTACTCCACTTGATATTCGATTAATGATATTGTCTAATTTTGTAGCGAGAGGGCCGGTTCGGCCCTCCCTCCTCCGTGAAGCCAGGGATGGTTGCACACCACCCCTCGCATCTGCAAGGGCTGGCCGAAGGCCAGCAGTTCACTGGCCGCTGGCCAGCTGGCTGCTGGTCGGCTGGATGGCCGGCGGCCGGCCAAGTGACCGGCCGGCCACCAGCCGACCAGCTGCCAGCCGCCAGCCGCCAAACAGGCTGAGGCCACGATCGGCGGCTGAGGGGCCATGAGGATCTCGAGGGCGAGGCCTCATGGCCGCGTACCCTTGCCCTCGCTTTCCCTCCTCGCAAGCGAGCGAGCGAGGACGAGGGATAGGGCGAGCGAGGGTGGGGGGGAAGAGGGAGAGAGAAGCCTGACGCGAGATCCCCAGCGTGTCTTGCATGCGATGATATCATGCCAGGAAGACAAACATAAACTCAAAGTTCGTTCAGGACAAAATTCGAGTTTCTACGACGGAAAACTCAAGCGAACTCACGAGTTGGAGGCAAAACTCCTGGTTTGGGTCCCAAAACCAGGGGTAAGCTTACAAGCAGAAAAGGGCATGTGGAGATTCAAAATATCCGAGTCTCCCTGCTCAGGGTCATTGATGACGATTGCCCCTAAACCTCTGACACGAAGTGAGAATGCCATTCTGCGAACTCCCACGACAACTTCAAAGCAGGAGCTGGAGGTTCTGGCCCATTACAGTGGTATCAAAGCCAGACGATCCCTACTACCAAGTGTTTGACGGAAACGGTGGCTGCGTCATGTAGAAAAACGCTACCGGTAGCTGCAAGTGGCAGTCGAAACACTACAAGGGACTACGCCATCTACACTTAACGGATTGAAGTGTTGTAAAGTGCGTTGGAGAGTTGGATAAGACTTCTACTTAGTAGAGAGTGCTCCCTCCAGTCTCTGCTCACGTCCAGGGGACTAGGAGTATTTTTGTGGTGGGGAGTTATCACCACCCAAAAACCACCAAATCCCTTCAACCAAAAACTGGGTAGTGCCCTTTCCTAATACCAGAGACTCTCACGGCCTCAGAGAAAAAGAGAAAAGAGAAAGGCGGCAGTATGAGAACTTTAGGAGGTTGTCACATTGCATTGGAGCACAAGGAAGACAACTCCAAGGGGGCACAAGGCATGCCAGAAGACAAGAAGACACAAAACTAGTGAGGAGGGCGTGTGTGCGGGTGCAATCTTTAAGTTGTGGTGCGGTTACCTTTGATTTAACCAACAAGGGCAAGGTGGTGACGGCCTCACCACGCGCCCTCATCAGACTCCAGATTTTCTGAGTCGCCGCCACGAGCATGGTTGCCAAATCAAAGGTGACCGTACCGCCAAAAGCAACTGGAAGCAACCTCGGTGACACCAAGAAGCGTGCAAAAGCCGAAAGATTGCCCGATGAGCATGTCGTCGCACATGTGTCCGACCCCCACACGATGAACAACACGCTCGAGGAAGACCACCCGGGCATGGACCACAACAAAGAGCACGATGCCGACGATGGCAAAGGTGAAGAGGATCGCGATCGTCGCCATCTTCGTGCGGTGAAATCAAGCCAATCGCTCAGCAAGGACAAGGTGCTCGCCGGATGGCCTGAAGCTACCAACAGTTGCGTGGTTGTTGAGAGTAGAACAAGCGCCAAAAAGAGCCACGTGGGAAACTCTCCAGAGAATGAGCCGAACGATGTCGTCGTGAAGGCAATTTGCAATAACCGCCACATGCTTACTGCATTGGCTTCCGAGGCGGCGGGAATACTCAAGATCACCACCAATGGTGGAGGTGCAGCACCACTCGGTGGAGTGGGGCGTACCCCCCTTCCTATGATGTGGCCACAACGGTGCAGGGCATCGCCCACTCGAATATCTTTTCTCACGACAGCCTCCTGCGGAAGGTGGGACTTCTTGGAGGCGTGCATGCAAACCGTACCCTCTTGTAGTGGGTAAAGTTGTACAAAAAAACGTGAGGCCCTAGAGGCTTTCGCCGATGCTCTGACGACATCAGAGCTGAAGTTCGCATTTGCCAACCTACTTGCCTACGTCAGGCAGCACATCACAGACCTCGATCGTGATCTCCAGCTTTAGCATCTTGCCGCCCATGAGGCAAGCCGCCAATGCAAAAACTTCAATAAGGCATTGTAGAGCGTGACCTAGGTGCAGATGCAGATGCAATCGTAACGCGCCACAGATGCTAATGCCACTGTCGGTGGCAGCGCCGACTTGCCTACCTCGACGACTTTGGGGACGGTCATGAACACGTCCTTCCTCTATAGTGTGGAGATCTTCCGGAAGAGCGTGAAGCAAACCGACTGGCTCAATCGTATGGAGTAGATTCTACGAGTCCACAAGGCTCCACGGCATTAGTGGGACGACCTTGCCACAACGTGACTTGAAGATAAGCTCTTCAAGTATGTGGTCAAGGAGTGGTGTGCACAGCAACCGCACCTTGAGTGGCACCCCATGCCGTGGGAGGCCTTATACACGATCATGCGTAAGAAGTGTACCCACCGTGAGGAGGCGCAACGTGCCTTCTATAAGATCAAGGACTTCAGGCAGTTGGGCAGCTTGTTTGAAGCCCACTTGAGCGAGTTCATCGCACTCGTGGAGGAAGGTGAAAGCTTCACCAACGATAATGGGACTGAGACCTTCAAGTACCCAGAGTGCATGTTGCCGGAGTACTTGCGTGATGGTATTGCTAGCGAGAAGCCGAAGGACAAGATCACCACATCGGCAACCAACCAGGCTTGGAAAATCTGGAAGGCACTGTAGGACTACATGAGTGAAGTGTATTCGGTGAACCTGAAGCACCACTCGGACACACGGCTGAATGCGCGTGCACAGCAAGGCCGGGACATGTGCATGGACATTGCGAAGGCTAGAGGAGCAACTGGACAGCAAGGCAGAGCCAAGGGCAAGTAGCCCACAAACCCTCTAGTCAAAGAGAGTGGCAGGAACAGGACCCAAAACCACAAGCACAGCCACGACAATGAAGAGTTGCAGGTGGCGCATGAGCATCGTAACACAGCCTTCTCTGACAGACTCTGTCACAACTGCATGCAACCAGGTCACTTTAGGGCTCAGTTCCCTGAGGCTGCTTGTGGTGGAAAAGAGGCTGTGGGGTTAACTGCATCAGTAGCACCTCATGAAGATATTGGAGCAGGAGGCAGCGGACAAGGCCGTGGACAGGGTCGCGGTGGTGGCAATGGACCCGGCCGTGGAAACGGACAAGACCGTGGTGCGGGTTTCATCCATCCCTGAGTGACATTAGTCGAGACCACTCAGGGGTAAATGTGGACCGCGAGTGTGGATTCATGTTCTCAGATTCGGTCATAAAACAAGTTGACATTTTTACGAGTTCAAACTTCTCTGTTGTTTCCCTCCCCCTCTCATTGAACCCCATTCTACATTTCTTTATCGACATTGCTTACTAAATCTTACATCACTGGACGAGATGCATGACCAAACCTGCTTAGTGGTGGTGACACCAACCATTGTGCATGAAGTGTCAGACACAGTGATTGAAGAAAACGCCTTGAAAGCAATGAGCTCAATGGCATTCGCGGTACCCTTACTCGACGATTTCAACCCAATCAGATTTAAGGACTGGAAGGTGCTAGCCAAATCTACACGTTCCTATGAGATGTGGGTTAGAGCGGGTGATTCACTAGAGTTGCGGCCCCTGCCGTACCGATTCCGTGTTTATCACAAACTTGGCTTGCCATTGTCGAGCCTGTTCATTTGGAAGAGTGAAGGTAACATGACGATGCAGCTCAAAGGACACCTAGATGGTTCTCTCGTGAACGTACTTGCTCAAAATGGAGGGGATGACTCCTTTGTTGGCCTTGGTTGTACCCAACATGTTGGCTTGAAGTATGAGGCATCGAATGGCGCAGTTGTTGTCAGTGACAACTACACGATACCTGTGATCGGTACCTGTAAAGTGTGTCAAGGGTATACACAGAGTGTGACATTGAAGGTACTCAACCTTCTTGACCCGTTTGACGTAGTGCTAGGCGATCCCTTGCAAACTACTTTCGACGGTTTATGCAAGGGTATTTGACCCTGGTGGCACCGCTAACCAGGCTCACACAAAAGACGTGCATTAGGAATGGACATCTGATCGAGATAACGCCTTTCTCAAAGTCAAAGAGTTTCTATCCACATGGGCCTTCCTAGCTCTTTTGGATCCATCGCAACCATGGGAGGTTCAATCTGATATGTTGGCATTAGGACTTGGTGTTGTCCTCATGCAAAATGGCCATCCAATTGCTTATTAGAGCCAGAAAATTATCTCCACGGAAACACATTACACAACTTGGGATCAAGAGCTCCTTGCGGTAGTACGCACTTTCAAGATGTGACGTTGCTAGCTCGAGGGTGCTGAAGGGGGTGAGACGGTTGTGACCCACCATAACCCATTGATGTTTTTCCAAATGCAACAAAATACATCAAGACGACAAGCGCATTGGAGCAAATACCTCACCCGGTTCTCGTTCACAGGGGAATATCTGCCAGGATGCATCAATGTCTCCGATCCACTAAGATGAAAGCATGTGGCAATTGAAGTAACCACCGAGGTCAGTGGGTGTTTTATGGCCATTGCATTAGAAATTGTGGGAATACCACAAACCCCTGCACCCCTGTGGCAACCACCTTGAGAGATTATCCTTTAGAATGGTTTTATGAAGAAGATACAGATGGGATACTGTGTGGATTCTTGGTTTCAAGACTCTTGCTATCTAGATGAACACGGATTTGTGGAAGCCGCATGAATCTTTTGGCACAGGAAACAAGTTGTTGTGCCAGACTCGGGAGACCTTCAAGCAAAGATCATCTCCTAGTTCCACGACCCGTCAGTGGTAGGTCATCTATGACCTCAAAAGACCAGACAGGCGCTTTCGGACCACTATTAGTGGTTAGGATGGAGTGTCGATGTGTTGTATGACATGTGACCTATGTCTTTGGAATAAGGCTAGCAACAAGAAGCCTGCTAGACTCCTCCAAAAACTTCCTTGTCCTGGAACTCCATGGAAGTACATCAGCGTGGGCTTCATTACATGTCTTCCCGACATGGCCAATGAGCATGATGTAAAACTAGTGGTTGTGGATCATCTGACGAAGATGACACAATTCATCCCTATAACCACTTATGTGAACTCAGAGGAGACTGCTTGTCTCTTCTTCAAGGGTGTCGTAAAGTACCATGGCTTGCCGTTGCGCATTATCTCTGATCGAAAAAAATCCTTGAAAAGTTTTGGAAGAAAATGCACAAGTACTTCGGCAGCGAGTCGCAAATGTCAACAGCGTTTCACCTTCAAACTAACAAACAAACAGAGCGCATGAACAAATGCTCTTTATGCGTGGACCCTGCCATGTAGTCATGGCAGGGTCCACGCATTGTACGTGGACCCTGCCATGAATAAGTGAGATGAATTCCTAGCACCAGCAGAGTTTACAGTGACTAACTTGGTGAACGAGTCTACACAGATCACACTGCTTGTGTTGAACAATGGCCGGCATACAGTGGTGCCCTCTTCATTGGTGAAGACTAGGAGTACAGGAGGACAGGTTCCTTTTGCTCAAGCCTTTGCCGAACACATCGACTCCTTACTATAAGAGGCGAAGGGTCATCTTCAAGCTGCTTGGAAATGAAAAAAGGCATATGCCGACAAAATTTGCTGTGAAGCTGCGTTTGACATTGGTGACAAAGTGTAGCTTATTACTAAGAATCTTTGGTTGAAGTCGTCACGGGCGCAAGAACTTCTACCAAAGTCCATTGTGTTGTTTCCCATGGTTGCATCCATCGGGCTAGTGGCAAACCAATTACTGATCGACGGCTGAGGGGCTGTGATGTCCTCGAGGGCAAGGCCTCATGGCCTCATGCCCTTGTCCTGGATTGCCCTCCTCGCAAGCGAGTGAGCGAGGACAAGAGATAGGGGGAACTAGGGTCAGGGGGAGAGCGAGAGAGAACCATGGCATAAAATCACCAAAGTACCTTGCACGCGAAAATTTTGTGCCGGAACAACAAACATAAACTTGAAATTTTTCAATGACAAACTTCGAGTTTCTAAGTCCAAAAACTCGTGCAAAATCACGAGTTCAAGGTAAAAACTCCTGCTTTGGGTCCCAAAACCAGGGATAAGGTTAAAAAATGGAAATGGACCTCCAGAGACTCAATACATTGTAGTCTCCCTGCTTAGGGTCGTTGATGACGATTGCCCCTCAGTCTCGCAAGGAGGGTGAATCCCTGACGTGGACTGGGAATGTCATTCTGCGAACTCTGACGAAGACTTTGGAGTTGGAGCTTGAGGTTTCAGCCCGTTACAATTTTGCTGCCTGCATTTTTTTTCATTGAGTTTTATGGGTGTAACCAAAATGATTTCTTTAGGTGACATAGTGACCAAAATTCAGTGACCAGTTGGAAACCATTCGGTGAGGAGTTTGCATCTGCACTGGCCTCCAAGAAAGCACTCGTACGCCAATTTTTAGAGTCATACGTGTCAGTCCGACGCGAATGGCTGCGTCAGACATGTTTGCGCTAAAAAACCGCCTACGGTGGTGTCCAAGAGCACTTATCGTCGAGTTTAAAGAGCTCACATTTTTGTTCAATAAAACTCAAAGTACCACCTAGATAATGTTTTGGGCCAAATAGCTTGCAAACCTGTAAAATGCGAAGTGTGACTCTCATCCGCCCAGCACCGGAAAAAAAAAGTCAAAATCCCAGTCGGAAATCATGCTCGCTAATGGCATGCGTCACCGTGCGAGCATTAAAAAAATTATGGGGACATCGCTCCCACGCGAGAATCGTGGGGGAGCGATTAGCCCTTTGCTTTTCTTTACAGGCAACCCCCTGGTTTGATTTAGGGTTTTGTATATTTGGCATGAGCAGAGCTTGTACCAAACATAAAACCCTAAATCGAATTGCAGGGTTTGCGAGTCAAGAGGAAACAAAGGGTGATCGCTCCCTCGCAAACGAGTAAAAACGCCCTTTTTCATATGTGACATTTTCTTATACATGCAAACCTTACCTCAAATTCTTTTAATGCCCAAACCGCAATCAAACCCTACCTCGAATTACACTCAAGGTTTTGGGGTCTTTGTTCTGCGTGGGCTCCTACTCGGCCTCGCGATAGCGGGTCCCAACAGGCTCCCTTTCAACGCATGGGGAGTCTCGAACTCCCCTCGAACTCTAAACAAACCTCCCCCGGCAAGTATCATAAACCCTTCAATGAAGGGGTTTGTCATACCAGCATGGGGCGCTGCATGCCATGCATTGTCCACGCATGGCATGCGACCTCACCATGCATTTTTACCTCTTTTCTTTGTTACTGGCGTGGCGGTAGCCGTGGCCGATGAATAGATAGGTTGTCTTTTGCTCTAGTATTTGGGTACATGTGACTTGAACCCAAACATATTTCCAGAAAAACCGTGCTCGAATACAAATGTATGCAAAATTACAATTCTTAAGAAATCAAATATCAAGAGCAAGACGGTATCAAGATTTATAAAGATGCATCTCGCATCTTTGCCGTCGATCTCCAAAGCCCCTCGATTCCTGAGTGGAGCTTCTTGATCCGACCACTCATGACATGACCCACACACTTCGTTCTACGATCGACACAACGAACCCAACTATGTCTCCTTTGTAACCGGACATTTGTAGATGTGTTTGATCATTTCAACACTTGTCATAAAAGTACACTTACCACTAATCATACACTGCTCAAATGTCCCGAATTCTCAAACGTGTCCTGCCTCTCACCTGTTCACCTTCTACGCTCCATTCGGCATAACACTTGGTATCAAAGCATTGCGGTAATGAAGAGGCATCTGACTACTTTACCCATTTGGAGGACTACCTCGCAGAAGTCATCAACACATCTCGCACGTAAAAACCACGCAGACTTTGTGACTATGATGTGGAACGTGGGAGCGCATCCGACGACCAGCCGTGGGTCTTCAGCGATGACTTTGACGTTGGAGGAGCAGAATGTGCCTTCGCACGCGAACCCTAAAGTGATAACAAATGCTGGTTTGGCAGGCTGTGTGGCAGCCAGGTCAACCACTACCGTCCCGATGACCAACCCGGTCACAGATCCAACGGCGGTAAACCAGCAGTCCCTACCGACAACGTCGACATCTGTCACAAGAACAACAGGTGGCACTGGAGGACATGCGCGGATCAACAAGGAACCGGCAAACCGTATCGTTGTGCTTGAGGGGAGTAACAGCCATCTACTCCAATAACTTAACGTTGCGAAGGGGGCTCTTTGCAATGCAAGCGCACAAGAGGTGGTGCTCATCAAGAGAAGCACCCACCTCTTGAGCAGATCCAAAATTTGTCCAACCCCTTCCTAAAACGTTCCATCCTGCAAACGCCAAAGGACCGACGGTTTGGATGTGGCTGAAAATTTTGGAGGTGTACTTCACCCATGCTAGGGTCAACGTTGATAAAAAGAAGATTGACCTCGTGGCCGCGCTTTTGTGTGACGCAACACTAAGTTAGAGGTATAACTTAAAGGCCATCCAACGGCAGCAAGAGACCGATGGGGTCCCATCGATGGCCAACGGCACCCATCTCACATCATCCACTGCAGGCGTTCTACCCTTGGAGCAGATCCACCTGCAATGGGAAGACGTGCTGAGACCACCAACTGACTGGAATGAGTTCTCGCGAGCAATGCTTGCATGATTTGGAAGACTCAATGAGAAATCCAATACTCAGTACAACCTACTGAGTCTCAATCAGCTATCCAGCGTGCCATAGTACATGTGGAGGTTCCGCAAGATCATCAGTGGTGAAGACATCGCCCCTGACAAGGTTTGTTTTCACTACAACAACGGAATCAAACGAAATATTCGGTAAGAGATCACCATCTTTGCCATCCAAAAGACTTGCCGTGGAAGATCGCAATAGCAAAAAGGATGGAAAACGCAGACTACAACGCTCAGATCCAGGAATCCTATGGCTGGCGACCTACCACAATTATCGTGGGAACGGGTAAAGTCAATATGGGGACTCCTCGACTCCGATGGAAGTGGACACCGTCGATCAAAGAGACATGTGCGCCTCCTACAACAACAGAAATGTTGGGCACATTGCTTAGAACCACCAAAGCTAGCAACAAGCCAAAAAAAGAGGGAAGTCACAGAAAAATGAGTTGAGAAAGAGAGAAGGGCAGGAATAAAAGGCATAATCTTGTCAGTGAGGAGCGGTGTGTGCCAAACGATGTCCCATCTGAATGGCTTAAGACACCTCAAAAATTTTGTGAGATCACAAACTTCAACGAGGGGTACGAGGACGACCAGTTGGAGATACTACTAAAAGTACAACCCCAAATTGCAAGAGCCGCAGAACGGTACAAGCACTATTGGATGGAGGAGCTTCTCGCAATTTTGGAAGAGATGACATGGTTGTGCAAACTGAGTTTGCAGACCAAACCAGGGGTGTTTCAAGGAAAAACAATCGATGGAGGATTGCAAATACGAAGACTTCGAGAACCACTACAAATTCAAGTGGGGGACTTATGAGATGTAACAGTCTGGAGGTTCTGTCCAATGAGTGATCTCAAAATCATTGTCGGACAAGATTTCCTGTTCCAGCACAATCCGCGGGTTGACTCAAACAGTGGCGACATCTACGTGGAAAAGGACGACGCCAAGAGAAAACTTCCGCGTGTAGGATGGAAAACGACAATGGAAGCAGCAGAGGTGGAAGTAGCTTAGGAAGGCGTGATGATTAAGAAGCAACAACGTGTATAGCCAATACCGCTCAACGTGGCCAAGTTTCACATCTGACGAGGAGTTCATATGTGTCTCGGACATCTTGAGCCAATGGAGGAAGCGGAAGTGGCAGCAACTGACTCATCACCCTCATCGGCCTCATCGGCTTCAAACAAAGTTTGCAATGGTTCCCGAAGAGTGCGCACCTCTAATTCGAGAGTTTAGGGACGTCCTCCCCAACAAACTCCCAAAAACTCTACCATCTCAACGCGACATCGACCATCGCATCGAATTGAAACCGGGCCACAGTTTGAGGGGCCTATCAAATGAGGGGTCACGAGCTGACCGAGATAGAAAAGGAGCTCAATGGTATGCTCAATCAAGGATTCATCCGTCCATCCATGTCACAATACGTAGCACCAATACTGTTTTTGAATAACAAAAGTGGCAAAATGCAAATTTGCATGGACTACTGGATGTTGAACAACGCTTCTTTCAAGAACCACTACCCTCTTCTCCGAGCTAACCAACTTTTGAACCAAATCAGAGGAGCTCGAATTTTCACCAAAATTGATCTACGCATCGGTTATCACCAGATCCGTATGGCAGACGTCGGCATGAAGAATACGGTGTTCCAGACATGCTACGGGTGTTTTGAGTTCACAATCATGTTTTTTGGACTCACGAATGCCCCAGCAACATTCATGGAGGCAATGAACAACATTTTCTTCTCATACCTTGACAGTTTCGTCATGGTGTACCGCGACAAAATTGTGGTGTAAAGCCGCACCGTAGAGGAGCACGATGAACTTCTTAAAAAAAACTCGAACTCTTACAATGGGGCAAAAAACCCATATACCCCTAGTTTTGGACAATAAGCCTCATCCGCCCCCACTTCAGAACGATAAGCCCCATTCGCCCCTCTGTTAGAACGATAAGCCCCATCAGCCTCAGCCGCCGAACGAGAAGCATCATCCGCCCCTTTGACACTGACACGAGTTTGCAGGTGTAGAAAATCAACAATATACCCCTCTCGTTTGTCAAAAGATAGCATGTCGACGTCGCATGGATGCAGCGTCAACATTCAGACGTCACCTTTTTTGACTTGGTCACCATAAACTCCATAAAACCCCGAGTTTGATTCGGGTGTGGTTCTTTCTATAGTTTGTACATAATAAAGGGTAGATTTTTGAACAAAATGCAAAAGAAAACAAAAATGGATTTTCACTCCCCACTAATGGAGCAAGGATTCCTACAGGCGCCCGTCAGCCGGAATCCCCGGCGAAATCCCCCCCTCCCACTCGTCTCCGCCTCTTGCCAACCCACCTGCCGCCCATTCCATTGTGGCCCTCAATCAAGAGGGCCTCGATTGGCGAACGGTTGGGCGGGCAGGTGGGTTGCGAGAGGGCGGGGGGGTGACAAAGTGTCGACAGACAGATTTCGACCGACAATCCCCCCTCCCACCCTTCAATGCTATTGCGGCCCTCCATCGCGACATCCACGATGGAGGGCCGTATTCTAGCACAGCATGCCCAATTTCGCCATGCTTAAGCAACGACATGCGTTACTGTTTGAGCATGGAGAAAATAGGGGGGCGGATAGGGATTACTGTTTCTGGACGGGGGCCAATGGGGCATATTGTTCGGACGGGGGGGGGGGGGGGT
>SZWC01040416.1:0-11974 GCA_023375785.1 Penium margaritaceum
ACGGCACTCAGAACCACTACCTCAAGAAGGCTAACCGGCGATGCCTTGACTCCGGAGCCGAGGAGCACACCCAGGTCGAGAAGGTCGGGTTCATCAACTACACCAAGTCCAGCAAGTCCATGGTGGTTGCGAACGACAAGGTCAAGCCGGCGGCTGGCCAAGGAGACGTGGAAGTGGAGGTGGTGGTTGGTAGGAAGCAGGTGCAGCGCGTGATCAAGAACGTGCAGCATGTACCTGGCTTGGCTGACATTCTAAGTGTCAGCCGCCTGACTGACAAGGGATACAAGGTCTGCGAACAGGTTTCGACCCACATCAATCCCCATCACCAAACTCGATGATTAACTCATCGAAACAGACCCCAAAGGTGCGAGTGGCACCGCCACTACGCGTAGGGACATCTGCGCCTCCGGAATGGCGTTTTGATGGGTCCTTGATGTGTGAAGGCGCCTCGGCGGGCGACGTGGTGCGCGCCGCCGACTGAGCGGGTGGTTTGGGGTGCTGTGCCTCGGCTGACGTAGCGGGAGCTACGGTGATCCGAATCGCGCACGGTTTGGTGCATTGGAGAGATCATGACTAGTCCTACAAATGATCAAATCATGTCTATGTTCAACAACTAATGCAAAACTATGTTCTTCCCTTTGCAAAAGTGACTGTCCCGCATTTGTATTCAACTTCCAGAAACATAGCGTGAGACGACCAGAAAGCTCACACTTAGACTCAAAACCACCCGCACAAAACATAGCCGTGAATACACAGAAGACCCGTCGGGCCACGTTGGAACCGCATCCCGGTTTCAGACACTCCAGTTGTCTTGGGCTTGTCCCACTTGTCTTGGGCTTGCTCTAATTGTCTCGGACTTCCTCGATGTGTCATGGCCTTGCTCCAGTTGTCTTGGGCTTGCTCCAGCAATCTTGGCCTCGCTCCATTTGTCTTAGCCTTGCTCCAGTTGTCTTGGCCTTGCTCCAGTTGTCTTGGCCTTGCTCCAGTTGTCTTGGGCCTGCTCCAGTTGTCTTGGGCTTGGTCCGGTTGTCTTGGCCTTGCTCCAGTTGTCTTGGCCATGCTCCAGTTGTCTTTAGCCTGCTCCAGTTGTCTTGGGCTTGCTCAAGTTGTCTTGGGATTGCTCCAGCTTTCTTGGCCTTGCTCCAGTTGTCTTGGCCTTGCTCCAGTTGTCTTGGGCTTGCTCAAGTATTCTTGGGCTTGCTCCAATTTTCTTGGCCTTGCTCTAGTTGTCTTAGACTTGCTTCAGTTGCCTTGGGCTTGCTCCATGTGTCTTGGGCTTGATCCAGTTGTCTTGGCCTTGCTCCAGTTTTTTTGAGCTTGCTCCAGTTGTCTTGGGCTTGCTCCAGTTGTCTTGGGCCTGCTCCAATTGTCTTGGGCTTGCTCCAGGTTTCTTGGCCTTGCTTCAGTTGTCTTAGGCTTGATCCAATTGTCTTTGGCTTGCCCCAGTTGTCTTGGAATTTCCCCAGTTGTCTTTGGCTTCCTCCAGTTGTCTTGGCCTTGCTCCAGTTCTCTTGGACTTGCTCCATCTGTTTTGGCCTTGCCCCAGTTGCCTTGGCCTTGCTCCTGTTGTCTTGGCCTTGCTCCAGTTATCTTGGCCCTGCTCCTGTTGTCTTGGGCTTGCTCCAGTTGTCTAGGGCTTGCTCCAATTGTCTTGGGCTTGCTCCCGTTGTCTTGGGCTTATTCTAGTTGTATTGGCCTTGATCCAGTTGTCTTGGGCTTGCTCCAGTTGTCTTGGGCTTGCTCTAGTTGTCTTGGCCTTTCTCCAATTGTCTTCCACTTGCTCCAGTTGTCTTGGGCTTGCTCCAGTTGTCTTGGGCTTGCTCCAGTTGTCTTGGGCTTGCTCCAGTTGTCTTGGGCTTGCTCCAGTTGTCTTGGTCTTGCTCCAGTTGTATCAGGCTTGATCTAGTTGTCTTGTACTTGCTCCAGGTGTCTTGGCCATGCTCCAGTTATCTTAGGCTTGTTCCAGTTGTCTTTGGCTTGCTCCAATTGTCTTGGCCTTGCTCCAGCTGTCTTGGACTTGCTCCAGTTATCTTGGACTTGCTCCAGTTGTCTTGGGCTTGCTCCAGTTTTCTTGGCATTGCTACAGTTGTCTTGGCCTTGCTCCAGTTGTTTTGGGCTTGCTCCAGGTGTCTTGGGCTTGCTCCAGTTCTCTTGGCCTTGCTCCAGTTTTCTTGGGCTTGCTCCAGTTGTCTTGGGCTTGCTCCAATTATCTTGGGATTGCTCCAGTTGTCTTGGCCTTGTTCCAATCGTCTTAGGCTTGCTCCAGCTGTCTTGGCCTTGCTCCAGTTGTCTTGGCCTTGCTCCAGTTGTCTTGGCCTTGCACAAGTTGTCTTGGCCTTGCTCCAGTTGGCTTGGGCCTGCTCCAGTTCTCTTAGGCCTGCTCCAGTTGTCTTGGCCTTGTTCCAGTTGTTTTGGGCTTCCTCCAGTTGTATTGGGCCCACTCCTCTTGTCTTGGGCTTGCTCCAGTTGTCTTGGGCTTGCTCAAGTTCTTTTTGGCATTGCTCCAGTTGTCTTGGGCTTGCTCCAGTTGTCTTGGGCTTGCTCCAGTTGTCTTGGGCTTGCCCCAGTTGTCTTGGGCTTGCTCCAGTTGTCTTTGGCCTATTGCAGTTGTCTTTGGCTTGCTCCACTTGTCTTGGCTTTGCTCCAGTTTTATTGGCCTTGCTCCAGTTGTCTTTTGCCTGCTCCAGTTGCCTTAGGCTTGTTCCAGTTGTCATGGGCTTGCTCCAGTTTTCTTGGCCTTGCTTCAGTTGTCTTGGCTTTGCTCCAGTTGTCTTGGACTTGCTCCAGTTGACTTCGCCTTGCTCCTGTTGTCTTCGGCTTGGTCCAGTTGTCTTGGACTTGCTCCAGTTTCCTTGGGCTTGCTCCAGTTGTCTTGGGCTTGCTCAAGTTGACTTGGCCTTGCTCCAGTTGTATTGGCCTTGCTCTAGTTGCTTTGGGCTTGCTCCAGGTGTCTTGGGCTTGCTCCAGTTTTCTTGGGCTTGCCCCAGTTGTCTTGTGCTTGCTCCAGTTTTCTTGGGCTTGCTCTAGTTGTCTTGGCTTTGCTCCATTTGTCTTACGCTTGCTCCAGTTGTCTTGGTCTTGCCCTAGTTGTCTTGGGCTTGCTCCAGTTGGTGTGGGCTTGCTCCAGTTGTCCTGGCCTTGCTCCAGTTGTCTTGGCCTTGCTCCAATTGTTTTGGCCTTGTCCCAGTTGTCTTGGACTTGTCCCAGGTGTCTTAGGTTTGATCCAGTTGTCTTGGCCTTGCTCCAGTTTTCTTGGGCTTGCTCCAGTTGTCGTGGGCTTGCTCCAGTTGTCTTGGACCTGCTCCGGTTGTCTTAGGCTTGCTCCAGTTGTCTTGGGGTTTCCCCAGTTGTCTTGGGCTTGCTCCAATCGTCTTGGGCTTGCTCCAGTTGCCTTGGCCTTGCTCCAGTTGCCTTGGACTTGCTCCAGTTGTCTTGGGCTTGCTCTAGTTGTCTTGGCCTTGCTCGAGTTGTCTTGGCCTTGCTCCAGTTGTGTTGGGCCTACTCCAGTTGTCTTGGGCTTGCTCCAGTTGTCTTGGCCTTGCTCCAGTTGTCTTGGGCTTACTCTAGTTGTCTTGGGCTTGCTCCAGTTGTCTTGGCCTTGCTTCAGTTGTCTTGGCCTTGCTCCAGTTGTCTTGGGCTTGCTCCAGTTGTCTTGGGCTTTCTCCTGTTTTCTTGGCCTTGCTCCAATTCTCTTGGACTTTCTCTTGTTGTCTTGAGCTTGCTCCAAATTTCTTGGGCTTGCTCCAGTTGTCTTGGCCTTGCTCCAGTAGTCTTGGCCTTGCTCCAGTTCTTTTGGGCTTGCTCCAGGTGTCTTGGGCTTTCTCCAGTTGTCTTGGTCTTGCTCCAGTTGTCTTGAGCTTGCTCCAGTTGTCTTGGTGTTGCGCCAGTTGCCTTGGCCTTCCTCCAGTTGTCTTGGGCCTACTCCAGTTGACTTGGACTTACTGCTGTTGTCTTGGGCTTGCTCAAGTTTTCTTGGCCTTGCTCCAGTTGTCTTGGGCTTGCTCCAGTTGTCTTCGGCTTGCTCCATTTGTCTTTGCCTTGCTCCAGTTGTCTTAGGCTTGCTCCAGTTGTCTTGGGCTTGCCCCAGTTGTCTTGGGCTTGCTCCAGTTGTCTTGGCCTTGCTCCATTTGTCTTGGGCCTACACCAGTTGTCTTGGGCTTGCTCCAGTTCTCTTGGCATTGCTCCAGTTGTCTTGGCCTTGGTCCAGTTGTCTTCTCTAGTTGTCTTGGGCTTGCTCCAGTTTTATTGGCCTTGCTCTAGTTTTCTTGGGCTTGCTCTAGTTTTCTTGGGCTTTCTCCAGTTGTATTGGGCTTGCTCCAGTTTTCTTACGCTTGCTCCAGTTGTCTTGGGCTTGTCCCAGTTGTCTTGCGCTTGCTCTAGTTGTCTTGGGATTGCTGCAGTTGGCTTGGCCTTGCTCCAGCTGTATTGGGCTTGCTCCAGCTGTCTTGGCATTGCTCTAGTTGTCTTGGACTTGCTCCAGTTTTCTTGGCCTTGCTCCAGTTGTCTTGGCCTAGATCCAGTTGTCTTGGAGCTGCGCCAGTTGTGTTGGGCCTGCTCCAGTTGTCTTGGCTATGATCCAGTTGTCTTGGCCTTGCTCCAGTTGTTTTTGGCCTGCTATAGTTGTCTTGGGCTTGCTCCAGCTGTCTTGGGCTTGCACCAGGTTTTCTTGGCCTTGCTCCAGTTGTGTTAGGCTTGCTCCAGCTGTCTTGGCCTTGCTCCCGTTGTCTTGGCGTTGCTCCAGTTGTCTTGGCCTTGCTCAAGTTGTCTTGGCCTTGCTCCAGTTGTCTTGGGCCTGCTCCAGTTCTCTTGGGCCCGCTCCAGTTGTCTTGGCCTTGCTTCATTTGTCTTGGCATTCTTCCAGTTGTCTTGGACCTGCTCCTCTTGTCTTGGGCTTGCTCCAGTTGTCTTGGGCTTGCTCAAGTTTTCTTGGCCTTGCTCTAGTTGTCTTGGGCTTGATCCAGTTGTCTTGGGCTTGCTCCAGTTGTCTTGTCCTTGCTCCACTTGTCTTGGGCTTGCTCCAGCTGTCTTGGGCCTTCCCCAGTTGTCTTGAGCTTGCTCCAGTTGTCTTGGGCTTGCTCCAGTTGTCTTGGCCTTGCTCCAGTTGTCTTGGGCTTGCTCTAGCTGTCTTGGAATTGCTCCAGTTGTCTTGGCCTTGCTCCAGTTGTCTTGGCCTTGCTCCAATTGTCTTGGCCTTGCTCCAATTGTCTTTTGCCTATTCCTGTTGTCTTCGTCTTGCACCAGTTGTCTTGGCTTTGCTCCAGTTGTCTTGGTCTTGCTCCAGTTGTCTTTGGCCTGCTCCAGTACTCTTAGGCTTGCTCCAGTTGTCTTGGGCTTGCTGCAGTTTTCTTGGCCTTGCTTCAGTTGTCTTGGCGTTGCTCCAGTTGTCTTAGACTTGCTCCAGTTGCCTTGGACTTGCTCCAGTTGTCTTGGGCTTGCTCCAACTGTCTTGGCCTTGCTCCAATTGTATTGGCCTTGCTCCAGTTCTTTTGGGCTTGCTCTAGGTGTCTTGGGCTTGCTCTAGTTGTCTTGGCCTTGCTCCAGTTTTCTTGGGCTTGCTCCAGTTGTCTTGGTCTTGCTCAAGTATTCTTGGGATTGCTTTAGTTGTCTTGGCCTTGCTCCATTTGTCTTAGGCTTGCTCCAGATGTCTTGGGCTTGCCCTAGTTGTCTTGGGCTTGCTCCAGTTGTTTTGGGTTTGCTCCATATGTCTTGGCCTTGCTCCGGTTGTTTTGGGCTTGCTCGAGCTGTCTTGGCCTTGCTCCAGTTGTCTTGGCCTTGCTCCAGTTGTCTTGGCTGTGCTGAGTTGTCTTGGACTTGCTTCAGTTGTCTTGGGCTTGCTCCAGTTATATTGGCCTTGCTCCAGTTGTCTCGGGCTTACTCCAGTTGTCTTGGGATTGCCTCAGTTGTCTTGGCCTTGCTCCAGTTGTCTTGGGATTGCTCCAGTTGTCATGGCCTTGCTCCAGTTGTACTGGCATTTCTCCAGTTGTCTTGGGCTTACTCATGTTGTCTTGGGCTTGCTCCAGTTGTCTTGGCCTTGCTCCAGTTGTCTTCGTCTTGCTCCAGTTGTATTGGGCTTGCTCAAGTTTTCTTAGGCTTGCTTTTGTTGTCTTCGCCTTGCTCCAGTTGTATCAAGCTTGCTCTAGTTGTCTTGGGCTTGCTCCAGGTGTCTTGGCCTTGCTCCAGTCATCTGTGGCTTGCTCCAGTTGCCTTTGGTTTGCTCCAGTTGTCTTAGCCTTGCTCCAGCTGCCTTGGACTTGCTCCAGTTTTCCTGGGCTTGCTCCAGTTGTCTTGGGATTGCTCCAGTTTTCTTGGCATTGCTCCAGTTTTCCTGGCGTTGCTCCAGTTGCTTTGGGCTTGCTCCGGGTGTTTTCGGCTTGCTCCAGTTCTCTTGGCCTTGCTCCAGTTTTCTTGGGCTTGCTCCAGTTTCCTTGGGCTTGCTGCAGTTGTCTTGGGCTTGCTCCAGTTGTCTTGGCCTTGCTCCAGTTGTCTTAGACTTGCTCTAGCTGTCTTGGCCTTATTCCAGTTGTCTTGGACTTGCTCTAGTTGTCTGGGCCTGCTCCAGTTGTCTAGGGCCTGCTCCAGTTGTCTAGGCCTTGCTCTAGTTTTCGTGGCCTTCCTCCAGTTGTTTTGGGCCTGCTCCTCTTGTCTTGGGCTTGCTCCAACTGTCTTGGGCTTGCTCGAGTTTTCTTGGCCTTTCTCCAATTACATTGGGCTTGCTGCAGTTGTCTGTGCCTTGCTCCAGTTGTCTTGAGCTTGCTCCAGTTGTCTTGAGCTTGCTCCAGTTGTCTTGGGCTTGCCCCAGTTGTCTCGGGCTTGCTCCAGTTGTCTTGGGATTGCTCCAGTTGTCTTGGCCTTGCTCCA
Organism: Penium margaritaceum; assembly: GCA_023375785.1. Lineage (NCBI taxonomy): Eukaryota > Viridiplantae > Streptophyta > Zygnematophyceae > Desmidiales > Peniaceae > Penium > Penium margaritaceum. The sequence continues at coordinate 6,859 of SZWC01040416.1, forward strand.
GTTGTCTTGGCCTTTCTCCAGTTGTCTTTGTCCTGCTCCAGTTGTCTTGGGCTTGTTCCAGTAGTCCTGGGCTGCTCCAGTTTTTTTGGCCTTGCTCCAGTAGTCTTGGCCTTGCTTCAGTTGTCTTGAGCTTGCTCCAGTCGTATTGGGCTTGCACCAGTTGTCTTGGTCTTGCTCCAGTTTTTTTGAGCTTGCTCCAAGTGTCTCGGGCTTGCCTGGTTGTCTTGGGCTTGCTCCAGATGTCTTGGCCTTGCTCCAGTTGTCTTGGGCTTGCTCTAGTTGTCTTGGCCTGCTCCAGTTGTCTTGGGCCTGCTCCAGTTGTCTTGGCATTGCTCTAGTTGTCTTGGCCTTCCTCCAGTTGTCTTGGGCCTGCTCCTCTTGTCTTGGGCTTGCTCCAACTGTCTTGGGCTTGCTCGAGTTTTCTTGGCCTTGCTCCAATTGCATTGGACTGGCTCCAGTTGTCTATGCCTTGCTCCAGTTGTCTTGAGCTTGCTCCAGGTGTCTTGAGCTTGCTCCAGTTGTCTTGGGCTTGCCCCAGATGTCTTGGGCTTGCTCCAGTTGTCTTGGGATTGATCCAGTTGTCTTGGCCTTGCTCCAGTTGTCTTGGGCTTGCTCCAGTTGTCTTTGTCCTGCTGCAGTTTTTTTGGGCTTGTTCCAGTAGTCCTGGGCTGCTCCAGTTTTCTTGGCCTTGCTCCAGTTGTCTTGGCCTTGCTTCAGTTGTATTGGGCTTACTCCAGTCGTATTGGGCTTGCACCAGTTGTCTTGGCCTTGCTCCAGTTGTCTTGGACTTGCTCCAGTTTTCTTGGGCTTGATCTAGTTGTCTCGGGCTTGCTCCAGTTACATTGGCCTTGGCTCCAGTTGTCTTGGCCTTGCTCTAGTTGTTTTGGGCTTGCTCCAGGTGTCTTGGGCTTGCTCCAGTTGTATTGGCCTTGCTCCAGTTTTTTTGGGCTTGCCCCAGTTGTCTTGGCCTTGCTCCAGTTGTCTTGGGCTTGCTCCAATTATCTTGGCCTTGCTCCAGTTGTATCAGGCTTGCTCCAGTTGTCTTGGGCTTGCTCCAGTTGTCTTGGCCTTGCTGCACTTATGTTTGGCTTGCTCCAGTTGTCAATGTTGACCACACATACTGAAAAACTTTGGTCATGGTCATTTACATATGTCTACTTTAGGCTGGTCATTGTACATGAAACCGCATTGTGCCACTACTTATTGAAGGTTTTTGTACCTGCTAGTCAATAACTAGTATTCCCCGATCATTGTTTCCCCTTCTGACCATTTGTGAATCGTATTATGAGTTGTCAAAGTTGACCACACCTAGTGAATTTCTTTGGTCATAGTCAGTGACATATTCCTACTTCGGTTGGTCATTGTGCACGGTAGCCACACTGTGCCACAATCTATTGAAGGTATTTTTACTTGCTAGTCAATAAGTAGTATTCCCCAACCATTGTTTCCTCCTCTAACCATTTGTGACTCGTATCATGAGTTGTCAACGATGACCAAACATAGTGAAACACTTTGGTCATCGTCAGTGTCATATGCCTACTTTGGTTGGTTATTGTGCATGGTAGCCACACCGTGCCACTTCTTATTAAAGGTCTTTGTACTTGCTAGTCAATGACTAATATTCCCAAACCATTGTTTCCCCCTCTGACCATTTGTGACTTGTATTATGAGTTGTCAACTTTGACCACACATAATGAAATTTGTTTGTCATGGTTAGTGACATACGCATACTTTGGTTTGTCATTGTGCATGGTAGCCACACTGTGCTACTACTTATTGAAGGTCGTTGTACTTAGTAGTTGATAACTAGTATTCCCAAACCATTGTTTCCCTCTCTAACCATTTGTGACTCGTACTATGAGTTGACAACGTTTACCACACATAGTGAAATCCTTTGGTTATGGTCAGTGACATATGCCTACTTTGGTTGGTCATTGTGTATGGTAGCCACATCGTGCCACTACTTATTAAAGGTCTTTGTACTTGCTAGTTGATAACTAGTATTCCTCAATAATTGTCTCCCCCTTTGACCATTTATGACTCGTATTATGAGTTGTCAACATTGACCACACATAGTAAAATTCTTTGGCAATGGTCAGTGACATATGCAGCCTTTGGTTGGTCATTATGCAAGGTAACCACACCGTCCCACTACTTATTGAAGGTCTTTGTAATTGCTAGTTAATAAGTATTATTCCCAAACCATTGTTTTTGCCTCTGACCATTTGTGACTCGTAGTAGCAGTTGTCAAAGTTGACCACACATAGTGAAATTCTCTGCTCATGGTCAGTGACATATGCCTACTTTGGTTGGTCATTCTGCATGGTATCCACACCGTGCCACCACTTATTGAAGATCTTTGAACTTGCTAGTCAATAACTAGTATTTCCAAACCAGTGTTTCCCCCTCTGACCATTTGTGACTTGTATTATGAGTTGTCAACGTCGACCTCACATAGTGATATTCTTTGGTCATGGTCAGTGACATGTGCCTACTTTGGTTGGTCATTGTGCATGGTAGCCACACCGTGTCACTAATTATTGAAGGTCTTTGTACTTTCTAGTCAATGACTATTATTCCAGAACCATTGTTTCCCCCTCTCAGCATTTGTGACTTGTATTATGAGTTGTCAATGTTGACCACACTTAGTGAAATTTTTTGGTCATGATAAGTGACATATGCCTACTTTGGTTGGTCATTGTGCATGGTAGCAACACTGTGCCACTACTTATGGAAGGTCTTTTTACTTGCTAGTTGATAACTAGTATTCCCAGACTATTGTTTCCCCCGCTGACCATTTGTGACTCCTATTATGAGTAGTCAACATTGACCACACAAAATGAAATTCTTTGGTCATGGTCACTGACATATGCCTACCTTGGTTGGTCATTGTGCATGGTAGCCACACCGTGCCACTACTTATTGAAGGTGTTTGTACTTGCTAGTCGATGACTATTATTCCAAATCATTTTTCCCCCTCTCACCATTTGTGACTCATATTATGAGTTGTCAACGTTGACCACAATTAGTGAATTTTTTTGGTCATGGTTAGTGACATATGCCTACTTTGGTTGGTCATTGTGAATGGTAGAAACACCGTGCCACTACTTATGGAAGGTATTTTTACTTGCGAGTCGAGAACTAGTATTCCCAGACCATTGTTTCCCGCACTAACCATTTGTGACTCCTATTACGAGTTGTCAACGTTGACCACACATAGTAAAAATCTTTGGTCATGGTCAGTGACATATGCCTACTTTGGTTGTTCATTGTGCATGGTAGCCACACCGTGCCACTACTAAATAAAGGTCTTTGTACTTGCTAGTCAATAACTAGTATTCCCAGATCATTGTTTCTCCCTCTGACCATTCGTGACTCGTATTATGGATTGTCAACGTTGACCACACATACTGAAATTCTTCGGTCGTGGCTAGTGACACATGCCTCTTTGGTTGGTCGCTGTGCATGGTAACTACACCGTGCAACTACTTAGTACAGGTTTTTGTAATTGCTAGTCAATAACTAGTATTCCCACACCCCCCCTCCCCCCCCGACCATTTGTGACTCGTATAATGAGCTGTCAACGTTGACCACATATAGTGAAATCATCTGGTCATGGTCAGTGACGTATTCCTACTTTGGCTGGTCGTTGTGCATGGTAGCCACACCGTGCCACTACATATTGAAGGTCTTTGTACTTGCTATTCGATAACTAGTATTCCCAAATCATTGTTTCTCCCGCTGATTATTTGTGTATCGTACAATGAGTTGTCAACGTTGACCACACATAGTGAAATTCTCTGGTCATGGTCAGTAACATATGCCTACTTTGGTTGGTCATTGTGCATGGTAGCCACACCGTGCCACTACTTATTAAAGATCGTAGTTCTTTCTAGTCAATAACTAGTATTCCCAAACCATTTTTCCCCCCTCTGACCACTTGTGACTCGTATTATGAGTTGTCAATGTCGACCACGCATAATCAAATTCTTTGGTCATGGTCAGTGACATATGCCTATTTGGTTAGTCATTGTGCATGGTAGCCACAACGTGCCACTGCTTATCAAAATTCTTTGTACTTGCTAGTCGATAACTAGTATTCCCAAACCACTGTTTCCCCCTCTGACCATTTGTGACTCGTATTTTGAGTTGTCAACGTTGACCACACATAGTGAAATTCTTTGGTCATGGTCAGTGACAGATGCCTACTTTGGTTGGTCATTGTGCATGGTAGCCACACCGTGCCAGTACTTATTGAAGGTTTTTGTACTTTCTAGTTAATAACTACTATTCCCAAACCATTGTTTCCCCCTCTCACCATTTTTGACTCGTATTATGAGTTGTCAACGTTTACCAGACGTAATGAAATTCTTTGGTCGTGGTCATTGACATATGCCCATTTTGGTTGGTCATAGTGCATGGTGGCCACACCGTGCAAGTGCTTATTGCAAGTTTTTTTACTTGCTAGTCGATAACTAGTATTCCCGGACCATTGTTTCCGCCTCTGACCATTCGTGACTCGTATTATGAGTTGTCAACGTTGACCACACATACTGAAATTCTTCGGTCGTGGCCAGTGACACTTGCCTACTTTTGTTGGTAATTGTGCATGGTAGCCACACCGTGCAACTACTTATTACAGGTTTTTGTACTTGCTAGTCAAAAACTAGTATTTAAACATATATTTTCCCCCTCCGACCATTTGTGACTCGCATTATGAGCTATCAACGTTGACCACACATAGTGAAATTTTCTAGTCATGGTCAGTGACGTATGCCTACTTTGGTTGGTCGTTGTGCATGGTAGCCACACCGTGCCACAACTTATTGAAGGTCTTTGTACTTGCTAGTCGATAACTAGTATTCCCAAACCATTGTTTCCCCCTCTGACTATTTGTGACTCGTACTATGAGTTGTCAACGTTGACTACACATAGTGAAATTCTCTGGTCATGGTCAGTGAAATATGCCGACTTTGGTTGGTCATGTGCATAGTACCCACACTGTACCACTACTAAATAAAGGTCCTTGTACTTGCTAGAAAATAAGACCAGTTGTCCCAGTTGTTCTGGGACAACTCTGCTTTAACTCTTGCACAACTCTGGCACAACTCTGGCA
>SZWC01040421.1:0-11968 GCA_023375785.1 Penium margaritaceum
CCCCAGATGGCATTTTGTTACTCGTTCCGGTCGATTATTCACCGGAAGTCGAACCGCGGCCGGCTCCCAGAACCGCCGCGCACACCCCAACTTTGGAAGCCCATATCTCCCTCGATACTAGTCCGATCCCGGTGAAACAACTTCCACCGGATTCAGCAACTCATCAACTTTCAGGGAAAATCCTGCATTTTAGGATCATAGCAATCCTCAAGTCGCCAGATCCGTCGACTAGGCATTTCCTCTCTCTGGCGGCTCGTCGGCGCCTCCCGGCGCCGCACTTGGGCATGCAGCGGGGCAAATCTTCAACATTCTTCAGCTCCTACGGTCAGGTCTTGACCCCCTCAGGCTCAAAAGAGGGCTTTGATACCATGAGAATGCCGTTCTGAATCGAACGCAACAAACAGCGTTTGATTTCATCGGGTGTGGAATAAGCTAGCTCCAAAACACTAGAGCTCAGTCACATTTTTACTGAAAGTCCTACAAGTAACAAGGAAAGCCCTTGTTACGGGTGAGACTCGCTAGTCGAGCCTCACCCGTCAGCCGGCGAGCTGTAAGGTGCGAGGACGAACTTGCCCTATGTCCACAAAACAAGGGGCGAAAGCACCTGCAAGTCATAAAAACAACCATACCAGCCCAGATGTCAAAGAACTACTTTAGACCTAAGAGTCATGCAAGTCATGGTCTAATCTAGGTCTAGCATCACAACGAGCACACTATGACGGATGATGCTTGAGGACAAAACTAGGTTTACCAGTGAGGGAAGGCAAGGGTCGACGGCCGGAGGACGGCGGGAGACTAGGAGGTGATGCCGCCACAAGATATGTATGCCAAACGCGTATCTCTATGCTCAACATGGATCACCACCGGCCACCGAATCCTCATGCACTGCACACCCGAGGAAACATACGGACAGATACATACTCAGAGGGTTATCAAAATCATCTTGAATCACTACTACGATGGGTCAGGAGGGATGTACGCGATTCACAACATGGAAATCACAGGGCACATGACACTCACATCAAGATCACTTTGGGGAGGTTTGTTGGAACAGCATAATGAAGATCTAAGTAGGCACAAGCCATGTTGAGGAGGTGGCGTATCTGAAAGGGCAACCGGTGGAGTGCCTTGCCAATGTCACATTTTGCTAGCACGTTGAGAACCAATCTCCTTGGTTTAGCAGACTCTCACTTTCTGCGGAAGCTTTAGAAATGTCCTCTACCTTCAAATCTTGGTCTGAGCAGTTTTCCCCCTTCTCTTCCTTCTGACTCCACTCAATCCTCCTCTCCTCAGGCCTGGTCGTGCCCTTCCCTCAACCCTCCCTCTTCCCACTTGCATGCACTCCTTGCTCATTAAGGCACCAGGTGTCCCCCTCCCACACTGCACCCTGCCACCCACCCGTCACTGACCGCCAGTGCCGCGATCAAAACTTATACCCTCAAAGACTCTCCTATTCTACCAGACTCTGGTACCCTGGTCCTCAAACCAAACCTCCTTATCCATTTCCTTCTATTCCCTCCTTTCATGTACATGTCCTCTTCCACCTTGTTTATGAGTATCCAGTATAAGATCTTTCTTCCTGTAGCGTCACAACCTTGCTTGCTTGGCCACCCATTTTCCTAGTCGGGGGTTCAACCTCACACCTTCAGATTCCCAATAAAGGTACCATATCCATGAGCCATAGAATTAGAACCCCATGTACGGCTATCGGAACTGCATCAGCGCCATATCCACTGGCTTGCACAATAATTTTGCCATGTCCACCCGGTGTCATGTTATGATGACATGCCCAGATTTTTTCAATATTATGACCATATGTCCAAATCCGGACACGCAAAACCCGGCCTGGCATGAACTAGTAGGGTCGCTCAAAACAACATCATTAGTTTACCTGAGAAATTTATGACACCCTTGTGACAGCTGCGAACTTTGTCGCTTGTTTTGATCGACGGTCACACATTTTCATGGGTAGATATAGTTCGGACAATGACAAACAATGCTAGTGGTCCATAGATGTCCCAGGCCAACCTTGTTCATGACTGCCCGTTCACCACCTCATGCAGAATTTGTTCTCAGCATGAAAGCAACCACTTCATCATACTGACTTCAACAAGATCCACAATGCCTCTGACCATGGAAAATTCAAAGAGAAATGTAATTGTAACCGTTTGTCCCCTGGCAACCACCGTTGCGGAACTAGAGATGACGGTTTCCGCAAAGTGACGTTCATGGGTTCCCCACTGTCTAGTTGCATGCACAATCCAAAATATCATGTTTTTCTAACCATTCATCCCCTTGACGTCTAGGGTTACAGGTGGAGAAGAGACCACTTGCAATTCTCAGCAAGTCAAGTGCCTGGTTCTCTTTTCCCACATTATCTCATTCTCTACCATTAAAACTTGACAGTAGTGAAGTTGTCATTTGGAGTTCAATTGTGTACGCGGTCTTGGCTGCCTTGATGGGTGAGAATGACTGGTGCGTGGGGGGTACCCTGCAGTTTTTTCCACTATCGGCCAGTTCAGCCACAAGAGGCTGTTTGCGTGGCGTCGGATAAAGCAGATGTGGGAGCAGAAGGGTCAAACAGAGACATCTGGTTTGGTTGGTTTCTGATCATGCAACACCAGAGACCATGTGTTTTATAACCGGGAACTTTATGGAGTCATCCTGGCCAAATATCTGTGGCGGTACGTGGGAGCCATGGAAGGTTGATGATGCAAGTTTTAACACTATTGTCAATGGAATTCCTCGTTTGTAAAAAATACATGTTTCCCCTAAATGTTTTTCAAGTTGATGTAGAGGAAATTCCATGGAAAGAAGAAATTTCAACGATGTACCCATCATAGCAAAAACCTTTTTATGGAAATCATTCGAAGAGCTGCACAGTAGAACATGATGTATCACTGTTTTGTAAGTCAAGTGAAGTGTCCCGGTGTATTCATGACCCACCTCTACACTGTAGGAGGCAGAGAGTACAACCATGTCATAACATCACACACTGCACGCAGTCGGGACTGGTCACAGCACAAACTCCCATCAATGTCACCAAAGCCATCACTCGTTGTAGATGATACGTCCTCATCATTAATGTAATGTTTGTAGTATTTGTCACTTACATCGTAGAAGATATCTTCCTCTTTGACCTTGTCACCACTGTTGTCAGAGTTGTGACCTTGTGAACATGGACACTTAAACATATTCACCATGTGGGCTAGACCCCTTGCTGGCCCAAGTCTCATGAGCAAGTACGTTGAGCGAGCTCTAGCTAAGAAAGCTGTGAGAAAAGCTTGGCCGATGTTGACATTTCAGCAGCCCATTAGGCCAATGGTTGAACTATTTGATGTGTAAGTCCACATGGAACAATGGAAGAGGATGAAAAATGCGGTGGGATTGCAATTTGTACACAATGCACAACCCATTTAATTAGGCTCGTCATTGACATAAAAGTATCCTCTTATTTTATTTATGTTCATCATGAACACGCAGTGTCCAAAACTTGGTTCATTGGACTTGGAGACAATGCATTTGGAGGAATTCGTACACAACAACATGGAATTGTTTTCATCAACCACAGTGGAAAGTGGTAAGAAACAATTAGAGCTGAGGACAAATAATCTTTAGCTGTGAGCCACATGTTTTCTGGCCCTCTTCACGACTTCAACACTACTCTACAGCAATGAGAAGAAGTTGCCTATTAGTCTCATGGTTGCTTCTCCTTGTCTTGCATGTTTTGTCACATGATTTCTGCTCCTCGACTTGCATGGACGTCTCTTGTTTCCATCATCTCCTAATCCTGAAAAATAGCACAGAAACAAGGTAAGAATATTTGATGTTTTGCAAATGCATGTGAAAACAAGAGAACACGGTGATAACATTTTTTCTTACCCATCACTCAACTTCTGCGTTGTTTTCCCACCCTGCAACAGCTTTATTGCACATCTCCTCAAGCAATATTGCCTGCTGTTGCTCCAACACAGCCTGCTCTTCGCAATCTCTCTGTTGTTTTGGGTCATCAAATCTGTCCTCGTCTTCCTTTTATCCCTCTGAGTCTGACAGAATATACCTCTCTGGATCATAGATCTCCTCCTGAACAGAGTCGTAGCCTACGGATGCAGGGACATACTCAGAATTTGCTACTGTTGTGGCTGCTTTCCTGGATGCAATTACCAAAGCTGCAGCCTTGGAAGTTGCTGCTGCTCTTGTTGTTGTAGCACATTCTAGCTTAGGTCTCGGGGCCACGGAGCAGTGGCACCCAAACCTTGTGCACCACCAACACACTTGGATGATGTTGCACCACGTGCACAAGTTGCTGTAGAAGCTGGAAAAAAACCAGCCACTGTATCTTCCCTCACTCCTCCGTCAGCGTGCTGGAGTAAAATGCATAGAGTGCTTGCTGCTGCTTCAGCTGAAGGCCCAAATACAGGCTTCTTTGTGCACTTATTTTCTGTGTTACCATGGATCTCACACTGATGACAGATGTAGTTCGTGTGCCTCCTGTCTTCACAGTCAAATTGGAAACTAAATGGGCCTGGTTGATGCCACGGGTCCTGCTCGTTGGCTGGGAGGCATGAGGGTAGCATGATTGACGCCCAGTATGGGGTGGTTGTACGTTCTTCTGTATGTTGTGTGTGTGTGTGGCTGACATTGCAAAATTTATCCGTTTTTTTTTCCCCTTGAATTAGAGGTATGCACATGCATGCGCACACGGTTGGCCCCACTCCTTCCATTTCCCAAATCTACATGATCACTCCTGAAAACACGCTGCTCCCTGTTGCTTGAGCCTGTCACCATGGCACTGTTTGAGCCTTCCTCCAGGATGTTATCGTCATGACTGTCCACTGTGCTACTCAGCAGTTACTTCTCAGTAGCAGGAGCGAGTGAGCATTTTTTCTCCATGCTCAGCTTGTGCCTATCTGAAAGAAATCACTGCACCCACATGTAGAGAGACACACAACAGTAGAAAGGAAACATTTTTTTGAACTCAACAGTGCCCAGGTTCAGTGACTCTGAGGCATTACATGTTCTGTGTCCTCCACATCCATTGGGGACGTACAACCGTGACCACTGCTTTCTGGGAATACCGCACTCACTGTTTATGCCAAGCAGGTAGACAGCTACACTGCTACATGCACTCCTCAGGTGCTCCATGTAGCACGACCCAGAGCACCTGAGGAGAACCGGTACCCAGCCTGCTTCATGAACTTCTGCCGCATATTTTGCCGCAAGTGGTACGCGCAGTATGTGTGACGTGCACCGTGTAATTTCACCCCCAAGGCATTTTACAACCCCTTTTCACGGTCAGATCTCACTCCAGTACCTTCCTCTGTAGAGGCTGGATAGGCAAGGGTAAGGTGGAGGAAAAACTAAGACAAGTTCTTTCTGCTCTCTCTCTGTACCATCTCCCACTCCATGAGAACTGCATTTTCATTGGTGTCAAAGATCTAGGCAACCAACAGTACTTGCTTGTGCCCATTCTTCATATGTGTCCCATCCATTGTCAAAGTTTGCCGAACGTGTTGAAAGCCGAGTAGGATGGCCCTGGGAGCAACGAAAGTCCTCTGGAACACCTTCTCATCAGTGCACTCTACGATGGTTTGTGAGCGTGGGTCCATCCAAGTGAGCTGCAAGCCAAGAATAGGACAAAGATGGGGGTTAAAGCATGGGCTAATGATACAAACACAACGAAAACAGAATTCATCACCAACTCTTACAACGTAAACCACATATCTTATTGAAGTAGATGGTGAACAGACTCTAGGCCATATCCTTGGGGCCAGTCATATATTCTTTAGTGACCTTTTCCTGGTGCATCGTGCTCCAATCAACCTGCTTCCTGGTATTTTTTTTCTCCACTGCCTCCAGCGTCTTGATGTCGGCGGTGGGGTTGCACTTAAACGTGGAGGCAATCTGTCTGCGTATCCACTTCACTGTTGTAGCCGGCTCTCTGCAGCCAGTTCCTGGCACACAACGACAGCCTTCCACAAACTCCAAGACTTTTACAGTATCCCCTTGCGTGGCCATGTGTGCCTGGAGCAGCCACGGGCACTCCTTCTCCTTCCACTTTCCACAATGTGCAGTGAACCTTGTTCTTTCACTCCGAAACCATCTTATGGTCATGTGGTTTACGATGGCGTAGGCATCCACCATGGCCCGAGCCTCTGCCATCGTGTTGAACTCCATGCCTGGAGGGAATCCCCCTTGAAGCTTGGGCTTTCTCAGAAGACTCCTCAATAGAGGACACTGCAAGAAAAAAACCATGGACAGAAAGACAATGTGAGAGGTGTATAGCACATATGTCTGAAGCACATATAATCGTCCATTCAACATTGACGCAGGTCCATGCAGGAGGACACAATCACAGGGATCTTGTTGTGTACAAGGCATTTTAAGACTCTGGTTTTCTCCTTAGTCTGGGGATATGATGTGTACTTGGAACATTTTTCCTCAAGATTAAATTCCTCATTGTACTGTAGAGAGTGGGAGGCTTAGGGAGGGGAAATGAGACCTGGCTTGTTGAGGGAAAGGCGTGAAGTTATATATGCGGAAGTCGCAGGAAGGTTTTTCTCTCTCACAGGAAGGTTTCTGTCTATGCCTACGTCCAGTGACCCACTGAAGTTGGACCGACATGTTCACTAGAGTGGGTAAGTAGTCATTAATAATGTAGACTATACATATCTTGTACCGAATCCTACCAGGCTGATGAGATTTTTCCACCATGGCTCCTCCACACCTAGAGACACGAGCAACATTGTTCCATGGTGGTGTGGTTCAACGACACCCAACAGACATAAAATGATAGTGAGAGAAAGCAGGGGAGCAGAAGGAAGCACAATTGTCATGCAGACTTTCTGGCATGCCGTACCACCACCGGCGCATGCTATCGGAAAGTAGACATGTACCTCATGCCTCCACCAAAATTCAATGGCGGTCGCCACGAGGTAGGAAATTTCACCTGAAACGGTCGAAGATGTGCATACGGACAAGCTGTCAACTTCCATCAGAAAAATCAAATGGAAGAAAACTCCACTAGTAAGGATGTGTTTTTTTCAGGCAGTTCTTATGCAAACTTCTACATCAGAAAATATTCCAGAGATGTTTTTGGCGTGATACTTGTCATTAATGTCAACAAGGGTGAAACAGCTCAGATACCCATAAAACACAAAGTGTGACTCTCATCCGCCCGTCATTCGGAAGAAAAGCAACGATTCGCCCGTGGTTTGGAAGAAAAGCAACCATCCACCCACCATGCGTTACAAAAGCAACCATCCGCCCAGCCTCTGCAGCAAAATAAACCAGCCGCCCACCCCTTTCTTCATGCTGGATCACAGCATGTGTTTTGGACCTGACATGGAAAAAAGTGCAATGGTGCATCCGTGTGAGACATAGTGAACGACAAAAATCATGACATGTATCAATGCCACATGGTATATGGCGGGAACATGTCTTTTTTTTTTTTGTAGAATTTCTGGGTTCCTGAGGTATTTTATGCGTAACGTTGGCATATGTGCTATTTTATGTAAGGCATTGTCATATGCATTATTTTTTGTGCGGCGTTGTCATATGCGTTATTTTTTGTGCGGGTATTTTCATATGCGTTATTTTGTGCACGACATTGGTATATCAGCTATATAGTTCCGAAAACTGAGTATGTGTGACTTGAACCCCATAAAAAATGATTCCCCCACCATATTGGACTCTGAAAGGACATCCAAATACATTCAAGTTAATTAGGCAACAAATCATTGGTCCACAAACTATGAAAACATGCACCCTTTTGCAATGGACGTAAGGTTTTCATAGCTTCTTATCAACCCTAATATCATAAAGAATGAAGAACATGTGTAGATTTATGATTATATGATTTTTATGTAGTAGAAATATATGCCACATCCTCTTAAAAAAAGGGGCAAATGTATGGCGTGTACTAGTTGATGTCACTGGACATGGCCTGCAAACTCGAGAATGTCGAGGATATGGGGTTAAAAAAAAAAAGAAAATCCGGATAATGTGTGCTATTATTCCAACTCGTGAATATGACAGCCACAAACCTTCAGGCATCTGGATAAAAGAGCTATATCCCCATTTCCTGATTCATCATGGCACTTTTTGCAGGGCCGCCCAGTTTTTTATGAAGTACGAGGCCGGTTTCCCAGGATTTTCGTGGATTACTTGCAAATTCTCCGACTACAAGAATTCCTCTCCCTGGTAGATCAGGCTTTTTTGTTGTTTTCCTTTTGCAAAAGTACTCTAGGTCTACAACAACTACCAAATGAGTTCAAGAATATGGAAAATGAGAGACTTGTGTTGGCTTCCTACTCCTCCTTCCCTGCGCCAACACAACTTAGCATCAATAGCCCAGGTTGAAAGCCACTAACCTTAACTTATGCTTAGGCATCCGAAATTCATAAACCTGCGGATACATGTACAATACTGAAAGTTGTGGAGAGAATCCCCCTAGGAAAGAAGTTTGATTGGACACCTATGCTTGCTTGTAATAATAATAATTGCTCGTAACTCTCACATACACAGATTGATTAATGTATTTAATTTCAGAAAGTTTGTTCAGCTCACTTCAGGTTTCAAGCTCATTAAAAAAAGCATAAAGTCTACTCAAACCAAAATAATCAGAAACGACGAATAAATTAATAGAAAAATTGTCTTCTGTGATCTGATTTGTCCCTAAATATTCAACTTGTTATGTCTTTAGTATACTAAGGCACACCATCATCTTTTTTTTTTTGGTTGGTTTGTCAAATCAGGCTAATTAAAGTTTCTATGCACTATCATGTTGCAATGAAGGAAGGTCAAGCGCTGCAGAAGCGGAAGCTTGAATTTCACTCATGTGGCAGGATTGTTGTTGCTCGAACGGCAGTCATCTTGAAAACTGTAAAGTGAAACTACTGGTCTTGTTGAGGGGCCGTTTCATATTCTAGTTTGACAGATTGATAGTACCTCATATTTTTAGTTATTTCAGATATCCTCCAGATACACTTGCCTCGGTTTTGGAGGAAGGAGTGGGGGAGGGGGGGAGTTTTTAAAAAATCATCACAAATACCCTCATACATTGTCTGCAATGGACGAATAATTTCAGAGACAATTATCTTCACAAATTCATAAATCTTAATGCCAATCGGTCCCTACCAGCCTCACCTAGGAGAACACCAACTCAATCCACTTCAGCGTTTTTGAGCAGGTGAGGACAAGGCTCTACCTCACACCTTCACCCCATCCTCTATCCACATACGTTTTCCGGTTGTGTACTGGGCAATGTATTGGGAGGTGGCTTGAACCTATTCACGAGGATATCGATACACTTCTGTAATTTTTTGTATGTTTTCACGATACAATCTCCGCTTCAAACCCCAAATACACTCATTGTCCTTGGGCGGGGGAGAGAGAGGGTGGAGAATCGGCTTCGGGGCCCTCTTATATCTTTTGAAAATTCCCGAGGAAACAGCATGCTTGCAGAAAAATCATTTCTAAAATAGCTCAGCATGAACCGTCCAATGAGCTGTGTATATATACAACTGAAAACAATCTCTAAACACCTGTGTATTTTCTATATTTCCCATCACCTACACTTTCAGATAAACTTCACTGATACACTCTACATCTGGGGGGAGAAGGATGGGTCTTGGCGTGTCCCCACCCCCCTCCCCCCCCCAAGTCAAAAGTGTATAAAAAGAGTGTATGAGGTAGTATGTCTGGAGGAATGTCACTTTCATACACAAGTGTAAAAATACACAAGTGTACATTTTTGTACGTGTCTATAATATACTCCCCAATACACTCCCCCAAGACACTAGAAGTGTTAGGGGAGGGGAGGACACGATTTGAAGTACGGGCCCCATTAAGTTTCCGCCAGAATCTCTGGTAGTCATGCCCTTTTCACTAATGCATGACCCCATTTGAACCTTTGATCTTCTCATTCGATGGCAAGGAAGACATTAGTTATTAGAAAAATACTAGTCCGCAAGTTTTTTTTTCCATATATTATCCATCAGAGACACTTGTTTTTTGGCTTTCCCAACAAATACACCTTTTCAAGAGGTAGGGTCGTGATGACCAAAAAGCCGTCCCCGCCCCCCTCTACCCCCCTTGAAATTCAGAAGTGTATTACGGAGGTGTATTGGGGTGTGTAGCTGGAGGTGGCTCAAACCAATACACAAGTTTAAGTCTACACTAGTGTACATTTAAGTTCGAAGCCACGATACGCTTCGCGCTACACTCCCCCAATACACTTGACAACTTTGGGAGAGGGTGGGGAGGGAACAATGTCGGACATCAGAATAGATAATGCCACATGGTCATGATACAATCCCCGATGCACATCCCAGACAAATTCGAGGGATTTGTGGAGGAGAGAGGAAGAGGAATGCGGAGGATCCCACCAACTTTGAGTTAATTACGTTTGAAGCCCCCTCCTGGTCATTGAACAAAGTTGACGTATAGTATTTCTTGTCTGGAGAGGCAATTGCAAGTGCATCCCAGCTTTGAGGACATATGATATGAAAGAAAAGCATATCCTCAAAGATTTTTGAGTATCCAAATAGGTCACTTATGAAAGATTGCAGGTATGAAGAATTTAAACTAACAATAGTGAGGAGTCAGTGATCAAATAAGTGTATATACGCAAGTAAACTACTAGGAAGTATAGAAATTGTGGGTGTGGTATACATTGATTGCATAGGGTATTGAAGTGGCATGATAAACCATACCTCCAAACCAATTTTGTGGAATCATCTGGATTGTTCTTGAAGCATTGGGCCACCTTCATATCCACTGCGCAATAGAGCTCAGCACTGGCGACACTCTGTTTCTAGGCTACGTGGGCCACCATTTGCATGTTTCTCCTCATCAAATCCATTATCTGTGTTAGATTATACAGGTAATGACCCCTGCTTCTGCTAACCTATTCCATTAATCACATTGTGCTTGACCTCTTAGTAACTTGCATTTTTTTCTGACAGATAACCCATGAGATCCACCCTCAGGGACGTGACAGAGTGTGGCCCTTACTGCACACTCCTACATAGGTGACTCTGACCTCCTTTGTCATTTTTCCTCTAAAGATGCAAACCTAGGCATGCAGAATGTCCCTGCTTCTCCCAAACTTTTGTTGTTTCAAAAGGACCCATGTGGATGGCTGTTTGTACCTGTACATGTGTATTTGCATATGTATTTCATGAAGACAACTGTGTCTTTGTCTGAAATTCACTTGTGAAAGTGAATCAGTGAAGGTTGAGTATAAGGAAAATTAATGAGTTATCTGCAGTGCATTCAAGGAAGAGATTTTTTTTATTTTCACATAGAACATCTCTAGGACACTGTTGAGAGGAGGCAGGACTGTGGTAAACGAGAGTTGTGTTTGCCATTTTTTTACATTCTGGTAGAAGTATCAACGTTCGCAGGTTTATCCAAAGGTTTCATGCACACATAATAGAGGGCATCAGGAAGACCTCACAGTAACAATCCATGGTTGATTTTGTTGAGTTTTCAATCCAGAGAATTTTTTTTTGTGTTTCAAGATTTTACGTTCTCCCACAAGAACCGTTCTTGACCGTGAACACTTTTCATTGTACCGGGTCACAATTCCTATTTCTTAGACGTATTCAGAAAAAGCTCTACTCAACATTCTGCAACAACTAGTTTTGTTTTTTCTCGTGTATGAAGTGAGGATCACGTGTCTAGGTCACCTATAGCGCCGGCAGGGGAATCAAGCAGCTAATTCTTGGTAGTGGAGAGTTTACAGCACAAAAAATGAGGATTTCATTACAAAATATTCATGGAAAAGCTCCGGCCATTTTCCCGTTATGTGAAGTCCAGATGGGAGAAAAACAATGGCCAATAGCGGACAGCAATAGCACAACCAACACTAAGGGAGAAGAGCACCTTGGGGGGGGGTGGAGAGAGGGAGAGAGAGAGAGAGAGAGAGAGAGAGAGAGAGAGAGAGAGAGAGAGAGAGAGAGAG
>SZWC01040433.1:0-11961 GCA_023375785.1 Penium margaritaceum
AGATATAGATATAGATATAGATATAGATATAGATATAGATATAGATATAGATATAGATATAGATGTAGATGTAGATGTAGATGTAGATGTAGATATAGATATAGATATAGATATAGCTATAGATATAAGTATAGATATAGATATAGATATAGGTATAGGTATAGATATACATATAGATATAGATATAGATATAAATATAGATAGATATAGATATAGATATAGATCTAGAATATGATCTAGATATGCATATACAAATGTATAGATGTATATAGACAGATAAATATGGAAATAGTTTTAAACATAGATGTAGAGAAATATATAGATAAAGACATAGATATAGCTATAAAACTACATGAATGAATAGATACATATATAGATCTAGATATGGGTATAGATAAAGATATGTTAATGTAGATATAGATGGTTCGATTGATATAGATAAAGATATAAATACAAATATGGCTATGGAAAAAGATGTAAATGTAGGTTTGTGTTTAGTTGTAGGTTTATGTTTACGTAGAAGCATAAGTGTAGGTATAGGCACAACTATATTTATAGGTGTATAGGTAGACACATACATAGACTTTTGTTTGTATGTAGATATAGGTGTAGGTATCCATTAAAGAAATATTTCAATAGGAACAGTTTTAAACATAAAAAAGGTGTAAATGCAGATTTTGGTATCGGTGTAGGTATAGATTTAGGTATAGATATAGATATATTAAAAACTATAGGTTTATACATAATGATTCACTATATATTTTTTGTTCTTTTATCTTTAAGTTTTCATACATGTATGCCAGTTTTTCACGAGTTTTTTATTTAAATTTCAAGATTTCTATCTTATGTATGGTATGAACTAAGTTATTCGCCAATGTTTATCTCTGGCTTTGGAATTCGTTAATGTTAACACTAAAACACGCAAGTCAGCTTTTCCTTACTTTTTTGTTTGTATCTTAATACGCTATCATACTAAAATGTGAAGGATTAATACATGAGAATGTGTTTTATGGACGAAATATTTATGAATGTTCTTTTCTTCAGTACGCACATGAGATTGTATCTGTGTTTCTAAGTTGTTTAGAAATATGTTCCATTGTTAGTTACATTCATTATTGTTTCTATTTATGAAGTTGTATTTGATATCACTTCATCGATTATAAGATTGAAATTTTTTATTGAATATCTACACATGGTCTATTTTTAATCATCATCATGTATGCGTAGGACCCATATCTTATGCTAATGAACACTGAAGGATTATTTTGACCAATAGCTCACGTTGGTCTGCATGAACTATATTCGTGCTTTAAGAATTTTGGCATTTATTTGTCTTATGCCATTTTTAATCTGAGTGTACTTGAATGTGGTTGTTTCAAATTTAAGTCTGCATTTGGCTTCATTGAGTTCTTGAAGTAGATGTTTCGATGGCTATCCTGGACCCGAGATGTTAGGCAGTAGTGTGTGGCTCTTGTTCTACCGTTGTTACCCAGTCTTGATTTATGATTTGTTTTGTTCATCAGTTTGTGGACCGTGTTTATTGCTACGGTAAATTCTTTGCAAACCCTGACGTTCGCAACTCTCACTCCTGTTTTTTATTATTGCGCTCGCCTGGCTTGCGAAGTCTGGATAATCTCGCAAAAGCCTTGTCCACGTCTGCGAGGACTTGGCCGTTAGCCCATGGCGACTTTGGACGCGGTTGAAGTCGCGATCGTTGGGAACGTTTGTCTACACCTTGGTCGCGGTACTCTGACGTGGATGGGGTGTTCGCTGGATTCTACTAGCTGCGCTCGCTCTTTGTGGACATCCCAGCTGTGGCCGCGGTTCCTCGCATGCCAGCGCAAGTCGGCACACCATCCTTCGGCGAACCCTGGACGGCAGGATGAAGAAAGAACTTAGCAACAGACCGACAGGTTCTATATTCTCAACTTACCTGGTTTTCAATACAAACCGAAGACGGTTTAATAGCAATGACCTGTTCAGCCGAGTCATCCTGGCGCCCTGCGAGGGCAACAAGCGACATGGAAAACGCGGCAGCCTAAGCAAATCCGTTTTCTGTCGACTTTGGCAAATGATTGCAACAACTTCCGCAACTTCCGTTACATCGCTAGCAGATATTTATGACCTTACCATAGAGCTTGAACAAGCAGCAGCGTTGGAAACCCTGCATACTCTCGCCAGCTCTGCACGGGTGGAAACCGAAACACGAGAAGGGAACGTAGTAGGGGACCTCCCAAACCGACGAGTAAACAGCAAGATGCTTGGCAGCGAGCGAACTGTATATAAGCTGTTGACATCGGGTGCCTAGATCTCAATTGTAAGTCGATCTAAAAATCAGCGACAAGCCACAACAAAATCCATTACATCCGATATGGTCAGGGAAGCTTGGACTCTACTTGCAAACTCTAATAGAGAGCAAACAAAAAAAATTCATGGGCTTCCGCAGTCACATGATTGAGATACGCACACCTCTTTTGTCGAAACACACAAAATGTGGTTACACAATTGAACCCAGCTCTGCCCCTCGTTCGACCGTTCTGTAACACAATCCCGTGCGCCAAAACCAGCTTAAGTAAAGATGAAAATGTGCACTGCAAGCAACTGCCAATGGATATTAAAAAGGAGACAACTGGGCACTACGCCCCACAAGAACATGTTGCTACATAATTAGTGTCAAAACAGTACAATTCTGTAAGCAAACCACAAGTACATAAATTAAAAATGGTTCAAATATCTCCAACCATTGACGAAGACAAAGACGACTTTCGACGTCCAGAAAAACAACTTGGTATTCTAGCCGAAGAGCCATGGTGTCGTGCATAACGATGACGTTGTGGGGACACGTATTCTAACCTATAGAGTAACATCTGGGACGATGTGTCGCATTGATCCCTCATCAACTCACGGAAAACAGAACATCCCTAGTTTTACAAAAACAATGAATGAAGCAACACTTCACATAATGAAAGGTTTACAAAGAAAAGCATAAAATAGTACAGCCAAACATGGATCACGACAACGGATGTTGCATTCTCAACTGACTTGTATAAGTATTCACCAGACACTGAAAGTCGTCACAATACAAGAGGTCAACCATGTTTCTGCGAATAACAAAAAAAAAGTGAAACACTATGGCGTCTTTGAGTGTACATTCCTATAGCGTGTGCTATACTCTTGTCAAATGCCGTCTTCATACTCTTGAGTTCTACAACGTTTGTCAAATAATGCCTTCACTAGCGTTTACGTACCCATGACTACCTATGATTACAACATGTAGCTTGAGTAGCAGAGTGTAACAATTTTTGATGTTTTATCTGAGAATGTTAGGGCTACAAGCACCTCCGTGTAGACGTCAACGACCCCTTACAATGGTGCTCAGCTGAAACCGCAGAGTGTGATATTGAAGCCGCGGATTGTGGTAGATGTAATGCTACCGCAATGCGTTGAGCACATTTTTATAGGAAGCACGTACAAAAAAGAGGGAAGGATGGGCATGTGGATTCCTCCCTCCACACATCTATCACATAAGGTCCCTGAGCATGCACCTTGTCATAGTCGAACGAAGCCCAAAAATGCAAAATCAAGGTGGCAGTCTCATAACAGGACTCTTATCCTCCTCGAATGCTATTCTGCAGCCTATAGAAAGAACCATTGCATCACTTTAACTCCTTTGTGTACACCGCTATGCGTTATCGCATCTCTTTTGAACAAACTAAACTTGCTCCATGGGCTTGAAAACGTCTACCGCATGTTTTCTTCGTGCATGAACCTTGACAAACAAGGCTACCACACAATGGCGACAATGGAATCTCCAAGTGGTGGAATCAGACTAGAGTCCTTCTGTGCTCTGCCAAATTGTAGATGGGATCAACTCCCATCCACGTGCTTTTTCCCTTATTGCATGCTCACTCGCTATGCAACCTCTTTACAAGGAGTCCCCGACCGCTTCATCGTGGACACAAAAGCCAAATTCAATACATTGTCATCGCTTCATACTTTCCTAGATTACAGACGAGGGGTTTGCGATCCAAAGAAGAAGATGAAATCCCATCACAAATTCAAAATGCTTTGATAGTCATACTTCCAAAACTAACACATGCACAACGTACATACATGTGACATGTGTTTGCCTACAATACAAGGATATTCCGAGGACATGTACACCCTTGGAATGTTGATAATGATGGATAACAGTACATAGACATAACGGTCCAAAAATTGAATGAGAATGTCATAACACTATGATGTATGACTACAACCATCTGTAAGATCCATATGAATTTCTACTTCACCTCGTCTAATGTTCACATAAGACGTCCCATCAAGGACACATGTTCATTTTGATAATGAGCATAAATGGCAACATAGGGTGTACCATCCAAATGGTAAAGACATACATGGGGTTTCACATGAGTTTTTAAATCTCCTGAACTCATCACATGCAACTCCCACATGCATGGGAAATTCATTCGACGCTTGTTTTCAAACATCTTTGAGGTCGTAGCATGACTTCAGTGGACAACAAAAGTTGGCATATACGCGTAATATTCCCAAAATTGGTTGAGAACTTCATAAGACTATGCCGTGTGACCGATACCTCCAATGAGATCGTTGTGGCATTCGAAGTCACCTCACGTGACGTTGACATGGAGCGTCCCATCAGGAACACTAACACCTACGTGGCTACTTTATGAGCAACCATGAACGTTAGAACTATGTGTTTCTTTGAAATCACTCATAACAAATGCTTTAATAACTAAACAATTGTATTAAATTCCATAATCTGGCCTATGGATTTGACAACAGGTTTTTCAACTCCTACACTCAAAATGTGCAACACTCACATGCATGTGTTATGCACACAAAAACAACAAGTCCTCAACGTGGTTGATAAATGTCATAAGACTATGTTGTTTGCACAACGCCGCTTTTGAGTTCGTCATAGGACTATAGAGCACTTGGTGCGACGTTGACACGGATATAAGTGTATAACGTCAAGTCTAATGCAATTCTTGTCCCACAACGTTCTTCTCCTTTACATCCCTGCCTTGGAGAGCAACAATACTTTAATCATGGTGGCCTCATCAAATGGTAAGTGGTGTTTTGCAATGCTTTAACGAGAGTCTCAACGTCCTGGTGCGTTTTAACATGGCCCAAGTTAGTGCTATGAATAGGTCGTTGCGCCCTTTTAGGTCAGACTAATGCATGTACGCAACCCGTTTCCTCAATTTGGTGTTGTCCGAGGCCACATTAACCACAAGCAAAGACAACGCAATGCATGTACGCAACCCGTTTCCTCGGGTGTGCCTATTATCATCCTACCCAAAGACTCTCCTCTGTGTTACAGAAGACGTCTTCACCATCTCAACCGCCACCTGAGCAACCACCACCGCTGCCACCTCAAAGGCCACCTCAAGCAAACTTGGATAGCATGTCAAGAATCCATGACCATGGCCAAGATCCCGGCTGAATTTTGCCTTCTTGTAACCATAATGGTTCAAACCATCACTCATCATATGCAAGACACTGACCCAAAAAGGAATAAGATGGTGTTTTTGGGGTGTGTTTGTTGTACTTGTGAGTTAGGAAGGGGGTTCAATGCTCCATCTTCTGTATTGAACATGTAGATGTTATGAAATTTGAAGTGTCCGCTACAATCAAGAAGTCTCAATGCAAATATTTCCACTTCGCCATCATCCACGCCCCATGGAAGAGTGCCACTGCACTCGTCAAACCAGCTTCACGGTGGAAGAGCACAGTTGCGCTCACCTTCCACCTTGAAAGGTCCTTTCAACAACCGTGGATGTTGTTGAATCCCCGCAAGGAACTACAACCCATGCTATATAATTCCCTTGTCAGTATTGTGTTCCAATTTAGAAAAGCAGTTAAGAAACCACTTTACAAGTCTTACTGTGGCGGCCAACATGTCTGAAAGTGTAGAAGGTGGAAATGGCCAGGTGTATTAAGCCTTGGTCTTCGTCGATGTTTTTCTTCTGAGAAGACATTACTTGGAGTTGTATGCATCGTTATTTTGTAGTAGAAAATGAGGCCTAAAGACAACATCAACGAAGACTTAGAAGACTAGGCATAAATCAATCATCACCGTCATATGTGAGTAGATTTAGTACACAAGTAGAAACAATTAACTGTGAAAACGTTTTGTTTTGAAGGACAAAGATCTTGGAACACCTCATGGTGTAGCACCTCCTGGGCCTGCACCTCCTGGACCCGCACCTCCTGAACCTCCACCTTCTACTACAGAACCTCCTACACACGTATGCACTGCTGGTGTGACCCTTGGCACCGGTCAAGTGCCAAGAGAAGTTGAAAATCCTATTGCTTTAAGTGTTTCTCCCAAAGCTTCTCCTATATTTGCCACAAGCAGTGACCTATAAATTGTTAAAGTTGTAGTGTATGGTGCTACATCTCCTATAACATGTGCTATTCCAATTGGAGCTGGAAATGCACCTCGTATAGACCCTGCTGTCTCCTTTGCTAAACGGGGTACTCAGCCTGCTGCTGAAGCCCCTGCTCCTGGCCCTACTTGCTCATGCCCATGGGGAACCAGAACCGGGTATTGAACCCCCTGTTGAAGCCCCTGCAAGCGCCCCTACTAAAGCCCACTATTGTGTCTATTCCTACGACTGACTTCCATGTTGGAATGTTCTTAGCTGTTACCGGCCATTCCATTTCACTGTCTACTATTGGTGCTCCGTCTACTATAGCTGGAACTGTTGGTGGAGTTGTCACAAGATTGCCGTGTTTGAGGGTTCTCCAGAATTGGAACATTGTCTGAAGAAGATCCAATAGAGGTTAACGATGCATACTAACTTCATGCGTTCATTGTTGTGTTTGTCATCTTGTGAATCCATTGTTCAACCAGTTTCATCATTGTGATTCTTAGCATTTGTTTCATAACAGACCACTCATAATGACAGTCTCATCGTTACTTGTCAAGGCCCTCACGAAGGTCAACTCATCATTTTTGAAACAAACTTAGTGAGTTCTAGCATGTTGCATTGAAAAGAGAGAAATCTGATAATCATATATGTCCTACGGGCTCTCAGTCATCTTATGCATCTTTTTTGTACTGTACCATCTTCGTACAACGTGTTCTCGGACTCAACATTGGGAAATCTTGACTCTGGGTAGAGACAAACAGGTGTCAGTGTCCTAGGTGATCCTTTGATAACTGGCACTTATCATACAACTCTTAAGGAGGGAGCTGGAATGGGTGCAACAAGCACTATTCTGGACAAAAAATTACTGGCACACATGGAAGGAGGAGGGAACCACGAGCCACACCCTGTTACTTTCATCCTCACAATGGCTCAAGATCTACAAATTGACATGAAGGAATTTGAGCAAAATTTTGAATTCTGACACAACTACGGCAAGGCAATGATCCGGAACATGAAGAGCCTTGTGGGACGCGGACAAAAGCACGCAAAGCAAAGTAAGTCCTCATAAAACTCCAGTTTTCACATTAAGAATTGCGTGAACATGTGGGGACGTCTGACATCTTTTCTGAAATTGCATCCTGATGATGTGAATTTGGAAGCTTGGATCAAGACTGTTGAGATCCAGAAACAGAAGACAAAGGTATGTGTACAACACATTGAACTTGCCTAGTATGCCTAGATGAATTTTGACAATTTGAAAACTATGTCAAGAGGTGTTCACTTCTTGTGAGTTCAAGAAGCTGTTGTGTCTTTTGAATAGGGGGCTTCTGTTAGAAACATGGAGGATGACGATGATGATCTTCCAAGGAACAACCTCAAAGCGACAAACAATAAGTAAAAGCAATTATAAATCATTCTTGAAGTTTTTCTTAAGTTTTTTGAAATGCTTTCATGAAAGCTTGCAACTATCCTGTAGGGAGGAAGAAGAAAATGAGTGCGAGACAGGGACCTACGAAGGAAGGTCAAAGTGAAGACTCCCGACTCCCCTTCTAGTTCTGACATGGGGTCAGAGAAGGGCCCTAGAGAAGTAGGACAAACCCTGGAGGAGAAAAGGATAGTAACCTTACACAGGGGGGAGGTAGTGAAGGGCCTTTATGAATTGTCCTCTTGAGTTGAGCCATGAATCGACATCATGAAGTACTACAGTTTGCATCAGGTAAAACAACTTTAAAATATAGTTTCTCAATTCATCGTGATTCTTCAAGTATGTACTTCCAACCATAACTTGAGTTTACATGACATAAATGCTGGTACTCCGTCGTTGTTGAAGTGAAGCTTGTGATCTTATAGCGTTCATTATGTTAACCATAGCACTGATATCTATGTCTAGTAATTCTATTGTGCTCCTTGAACCTTGTACTCCTAAATTGTGCATTGGTCAAACCTTGAGTTCCTACTTTGTTCATGATGTGAACCTTGAGCTCCTACATGTTTTACGTGAACCTCGGTCGCCTACACCATTCTTGATGTGACTATGCACATTCATGACTTGTATTGTCCTTGCAAACCTTATGCCGATGCATCCTTCATGACGTGATAAAGTTCACTAACTAAACGCTATGTTGTGCTGCTCTTCAGCCTATCCATCATAGATTGAGGTTTATGTACATCAAGCATAACTTGACACCTAGTGGTGACCCTACAACATTCTTAAGGTGGAAATTGTAATTCGGCATTGATGATTGGACAAACCTTGTTCTTTTGAAATGTTCATTATGTGCACCTTGAACTCATACATTGTTGATGTGCAACCTCGGCCTCCTACATCATTCATGATGTGACAACTTGCACACTGAACTAGATACGTCTTGTCCTTGCAAACCTTGTGGCATTGCAGCCTTCATGACATGTCGAGTTTTCAAGCATTACGTCGTACCGTTACGGAACCCAGATAGGGCCAGGTATAAGTACTTCAAGAAAAACTTGTACTCCTTTCTTCCTCACTTGTTGAATCTCGTGCTCTTACTTTGTCAGTGATGTGAACCTTGAGCTGCGACATCGTTCTTGATGAGACTAATGGCACATTCTCATGACAATAAATCTTGTCCTTGCAAACCTTGTATCACTGCATCCTTCATGATGTGAAATATTTCACTATTCAAACATTATGTTGTGCCGCTCTGGACCCGATCCAAGGCCAGGTGTATTGACTTTGACCAAAACGTAATAGCATCGACATTCATGTTTACTGATCCATCAACTATCTTGACGTGGACCTTGTTATCCTTCATTGTTCATTGATTGAATCTAATGTTCCTACTTCCTTCATGATTTGTACCTTGAGCTCCTAACTTTGTGTCACTACACCTTTCACGATGTAACAATGTTCACTATTCAAACGTTACATCGTACCGCTACGGACCAAGTCCAAGGCCAGGTTTAAGTGCTTTGACCATAACTTGACGCTATTGAAATTCATGTGCAATTGTCGTACACTGTCCTCAAACGTAACATGATGTGGACAGTGTAGTCCTTCATCGTTCATTAAGTCAAGCCTCACATTCATTCTTCACTCATGATGTGAACCTTGAGTACCTACATTGTTTATG
Source organism: Penium margaritaceum (assembly GCA_023375785.1). Taxonomy (NCBI): domain Eukaryota; kingdom Viridiplantae; phylum Streptophyta; class Zygnematophyceae; order Desmidiales; family Peniaceae; genus Penium; species Penium margaritaceum. The sequence continues at coordinate 9,512 of SZWC01040433.1, forward strand.
ATGTAATCCTCTTGCCCCTACCTCGTTCATGAGTTGAAAACGTACACATTCATGACGATACGTATTCCCCCTTTGTTCCTTGTGTCATTGCATCCTTCATGACATGAAAACATTTACTATATAAACTTGTATTGAAAGAAACAAGCATGGATGACGTTGGAGGGGGGGTGTAATGGGGTTGTTTTTTTTTTTTCATATGTAAAGATGATTTAATGCTTGTGATTTTATGTACATTTGTAAGAGCAATCAAAACAAATAGTGCATGTAGTTTCAGTGGAAGGAACTGAACGGAAAAGCATGTAATGAAACCTTGCTGCCACGGGTGTATGCAAGAAGTAAAACGTTACCGTATGGTTTTCAAATAATTGAATTAATCGATTGACAGTGTTGCTTTGTTTGCCCTAGTGAAATGTGTGTGGGACCGGATTCAACCGCGGACCTTGTTTAGGTGCAAAGGAAGCCCCCCCGCCTCATTTGGTTATAACAAGGGGAGCAAAACAAATGGTTAGAAGCAATGATGAGTTCATATCCATCATAGGTCAAGTGGGGTCCAGCGGTCAGAGATGACAAAGCCGATGCAAAGGACAACTAAGGCTGATTTCCGAGAAAGGAAATGACTTCATGTACATGTAGTGGCCCGAGCATGTCGGGAGCAAGTCAAAATGGACCAAGTCATTGGTGCAATCCAAATCAGTATGTTTGATGTTCACAAGCTCATAGGTTGATCGAAATGGGCATAGCCTGGTGAAATCCATACATACGTTTGTTGCTTATGAGATCGCACTTTTAAGCATGGTTGTCTGACTTGGAGGTTATCACATATTTGCAATGGATGCCGTAGGGATGGTGAAAGGCAATGCACAAAAAGAAGCTAAAGACAAGGAAGCTACGATGGCGAAGGCAAAAGGAAAGCAAAAATCTTTTGATATAACACCGGAGTATAGACGGCCACAACTACGTGTCTTGGTCCTGGTTATTGGTACAAGAGAGAGGAAACACAAAGATTGGTAGTAAGTGAGAGGGTATCGGCTCAAGAAAAAGTGCATAGGAAGTATGCCAAGCAACTAGAAGAAGCAGAGTTTGTGGCTAAAGAAATAAGGACACTACCGTTGACGGTTGGCATGCCGCCAGAGACTACTCCACGAGGGTAAAACATGGAGCAAGTGGTTGGAATACCCCCATTGGAGAGGGCCCATCTGCAGAAAGTTCTAGAAGAGGAAAGTAGAGACACGTTTCATTCATTCTCGCTAGAGAATACAACAAGAGCACATGCAGTCGCTCTAGAAAAAGGCATATCTCTGCGAGAGATTGGTGTTCCTCACATTGAAGCACGTCTACAACCCGCAATTCCTCCATTTGGTCATTTTCCTTGTTGGCCATGTGCTCTATCTTGTTCAAACACGTTGTTCAACAATTTTGTAGGGGACGCAGTCGAAGTAGCACTGTTCCCTAGTTTGGTGACTCCGTCACATAAGAGCAATGTATTTCTCAAAGAGTACTTAGTTTTGACAAGACAAGATCCTAGGGATTCTGTCGAGTTGTGTGGTGGTGCTGGAGTAATGCATGGGAAGAGGATGATTGCACTTGCCGAAGTTGCTGTTGGTGACGAGTGTAACGCAGTCATCCAAGTCGGAAGTAATTTGTTCACCATTCCACCAAGAAGAGACCGTCTGCTGCCAGGTGATGTGATAATGCGTGACGCCTTGAGAAGGGAGTGGCTCGCCAGTGGAATTCGAGAGCCAACACCCAGGCAATGCCAGGTGATTGGACAAGATCCTGATGTGGGTGAAGATGCCGACATGCCCGACTCGGACTCTTAGGAGGCAAGAATCCAAGTAAGGCTTCGTGAGTGAACCACCAAAGAACGTGTGTACAAGTAGTATATGGCTACGCTTCTAGACCGCCTAGACTCTTGAGGTGAGCTGAGGGCTCGTTCAAGGATTGAGTCTCAAATAACTATCATCTAGGAAGATTAGGACTCTGTTCATTTCCAAGGTAAAGAATAGTTGTGTTAGAGGAAGGGCTTGTTGATGTTGTACATGGAATAGTACAAGATATCAGATGCAACACTCTCGTAATCTCATTGTTGCATCTGCCACGGTTCATTCATTCAATCATTCACGCCAGTGATCCAACTGCTAGTGATGCTTCTTCCACTGTTTCAACTCCCAAACATGCTTCTACCACATTCGTAACTACTATGGTTGCAACTGCTAGTCTTGCAAATGCCAGTGTTGCAAATGCCAGCATTGACTCGGTGACTTGCTTTTTTTTTTTTTTTCTCCCATTTTTACAACGGCTAAGGAAGCTGGAACTGCAGATTCAAATTAGCAACCAGTGGAAGACATTGGAATCTAAGTTCATGGGTACTATGGATGGGTTATTGTGGTGAATTATTCTTTTACTCTACTTGTGATTAAGTATTGTTGTGAAATTTTGTATGCAGTTTG